>JACJUY010003848.1:0-11000 GCA_014220935.1 Platorchestia sp. MABIK | reverse complement strand
TTATAGTTTCACCTGCATGACATTGCTTGACGTAAACTGATCTCAGAAAAGTACCGTGAGACGCTTCAATCAAAACATCTAAAAATGGCAGCCTAAAAATGAATTGCAGAGTGTCGTATGCTCAGTACTCGCATTTATATGCAAACAATATGCGATCAAGTCTTGCACATGCACTGCTGAATGCCCGACTTCCGTTAGTTGGAACTTGTTCGATATTGTAAATATTGAACACTGAGGGAATGATGTATAACGATAATGTTCAATATTTACAATATCGAGCATTTGCTACTAATGAAGAAAACAAAAAAATATGATTTCACGGGATTTCAAAGTAAAACAAAGTTTAACGTTTGTGGTTACATTTAATAATGATGTACTTTTTATTGTTTTCCAAATGGACAGTCTTCCTCATCGATGAGAATACTTTTGTACTGCCGAAACACTCTTTCTACATCGTACAACACCAGAGGAGCCAATTTAAGATTCTCCATGTCAGATGGAGATAGTTGACCAGCTACTTCGTTGACTTCCTCTTCAGGATTGCCATACAAAATAGAGTTGACATCCTTAATCATGGGAAAATCTTCTCGTGCTGGTATCTGGAGAAACCGATGCTTTATCCCAATCAATTAAGCATGATAAATCTCATCTTGTACATCGGTTTTTCAGATGCTGTACAACTAACACCAGGTCGGTGACTTCCTGGTCGAGCCGGTACCCAAATCAAATATCTGGGTAGAGTGGGGTATTGTATTTGAATTTTCCTTTTACCCAACGGGGAAAATCGCCACGCAGCGCCGGGATTCGAACCCTTGACACCTTAACGGAAGGGTGCGTTCTGAACCACTCTGCCACGGCGAGCACAAAAAGTTGGTTTCGTGCGGTGAATGAGACATGGAGCTTAAACTACCAGCTTTCGGTGATTTTACAGTAGATGAAAATGGGTCAATATCGGTTAACTTCAAGCTGAACTAAAAGGATTATCTCCGTTATTCATACCTATGAAGTCGTAGCAGATATTTTGACAATAACAGTGTACACTCTCATAATATATTGTATGTCAAACTTACAGTTTTCCGGCAATAAATACAATACAGATTTCCGTCCTGAAAGTCTTATTCTGGGAATTCATTCATGAAAGTATCATTCCTTACACTTAAGGGTACTTTGGGATAGCGTAACTAATAAATAATGATAATCATGCATT
Organism: Platorchestia sp. MABIK; assembly: GCA_014220935.1. Taxonomy (NCBI): domain Eukaryota; kingdom Metazoa; phylum Arthropoda; class Malacostraca; order Amphipoda; family Talitridae; genus Platorchestia; species Platorchestia sp. MABIK. Next base: position 9,793 of record JACJUY010003848.1, on the reverse strand, counting down.
AGAATACTAGAAGGAATTTGTTCATTTCTTCATTCATCAACATATTATCCAATGCATCTGTAAATTTCACTTCAAAAATTAATAATAAGTTTTATTAAAAAGTTCTCATAATCTTCCTCTAGATGATCCCCCTCATTCCAGACATCCCACGAATACCAAACATTTGCATTATATCTTGAATAACCAAATATTGCAGGAATATTCAAATAGGCATGTGATCACTTAATGTCAATATCAGATGGAAGCTAAATCACTTTAATGATGCAAATTTTGGGAATTCGTGGGATGTCCGGAATTGGAGGGATTACCTTATTGAGTTCTTTCTCATTTTTTTATGAACAAACAGAGCACAACTACGGTATTTATTATTAATTCACTAAACGCATTTGTTTCAGGAATTGCTACAAACTTCACAGTTTCATTTCCACTTTAACACTTTGTACGTATAGGGAGGTCTTTGTGTAGAACAGAACCAGAAAACTATCACTAGGTGTACAAAAACTATTACACCATGCAATTCTCAAAAACTTCAAGCTCCATTGTATTCAATTCGTACTCCTCTATTGTGTTTTATTTATGAAACTAATTTAACTGAAGAACAGGTCAAGAAGGTAATCTGGGCATCAGGTACTGAACACAGCGCACCGGGTAAAACTTGTGATGTTGCTGTAGCAACTGATAGTGTGTATGCGAGAGGTCCCATCAATGTACAGAATTTCTGGATCAAGGATCAAATTTTCAGTTTTACGTTAAAAAAATTAAATAACATCATTCGTATTACAGCATATATGCAATGATATCGTGCATATGCATAATGCATTTTGCATATTACATCTGTTATATCGCAAATGCGAAATTGCATATGTACTCAAACTCTAGATAGTGGTGAGACTAAGCTGACATGTAGAAATAGTTTCGAAAACGGAAAATGAACTCCCAATAACAATTTTAACTTAATTTGTTAGAAAATTAATTTTAATAATAGGCTGGGAAGAAAGAATGAAATACGTCTCCTTAAAAACTTGCGTTTAATTCAAGACATAAGAATTGTTTCTTGTACGCCCACGTTTCATAACCGAAGACATTCGAATTTTTTTTCTGAGTAAAGCTTTTGCGGTCGTTCATGAGAAGCAAGTACATTATTACATAGTAATTACGTTCTGCTCTTATGCCCATGTTTTTCATAAAATTATTTGAGAACCTTTTAAAAATGCTATTTTTACTTCATTCAAACCGGTGACGTCCTTTCCATCCGTCAGAGAGAAGACCTATTTAGTTGCGCTTTGTAATCCAAGGGGTCACTGTTGAACCTAAACCTTGCGTGTTTTAACGATGTTTTTAATGCATGATACGATGCATGTGCCTTCGTGTACTTTACATGTATTCTGTATTTGGTTCTCTACAGCAGTCTTATTTTCACTTATCAAAGAGCCACGCGTGTCAGCTCTCTTGTCACCTTTCAGCTAGGTTCTTTGGAAAAAATATGAGGTGCAACTTCTTTTGAGCCTCCTCGGATATTTCATTTTCATAAATGCAAACTGCATTGCTAGTATTTCTGCATTACATTCATGTAACAATGCGACTGCATGTACGCATTGTTCAACAATGCCCTTTGCTTCTCACTGTAATATCTCTTATTCACGTTTGTAGTAAATTTTTCCCATCTAAATTAGACTGCCCGTGTTTGAGCTGCGATATAATGTCGTGTTGTTAACTGAATGAAAATGAAATGACCATGGACATGGCTAACGATAAGCTCTTGGCAAGGCCACTAATTTGATTAAAGATTTTTTTCTGGTTGTTCTAATTAAACCCAGCGACGTTTTCTTTACGTTCATTGGATCCCACATAGAGATTGCTTGCTCTCGCATCAGACCTGATGGAGCGCGCTTCCACTACTGGTTTTTCAAAGGAAAGAGATACAACCCACAAAAACGGATATCATGATCGTTATGCAATACAAACATCACTTGCTTGCCTTGTGAAATCGTTTACATTTCTCGTCCACGAGTCGTGAATGTTTTTAATCAATTGCTAAATTCTAAATGTACCTGTATCATTTCCTTTTAGGTATTTATGTTACATCATTTTTTACATTATTTTTTGATCTATTGTGACCTAATTTTATTCTTAAGGAACTTATATTCAATTTTGTGGAATACTATGATTTTTTATTTACTTATATGCTCTGTGCAACAATTACTTTTGAAATTCTAAAACCAGAAGATATGATAATACTTCCATGGTTAACGTGTCAGTTGTACACTCACAAACAACTTATTTTTTTGCATCAATTCATTTTTCATCTGAGGCAGTGAGATTATCAAAATAAAATAAGTTTTTCAGCAAGGACTTATTGAGTACTTTTGTGACATTGTGTGTAAGGCTACTGGCGTCTTGCTACTTTTAAAGTTGTTACAGGCATTCAGGATAAACAAGACTGCTATCCTTCGGCAATGGGTGGCGTAGTGTCAGAGATTAGAATGGAGTCTTCCATTCTAATTTTCAACATAAGGAGAGCTTCAATGGAATCTGACGAATACTTCTTTTAGAATGATGAAATTTTCCTCACAGTGCGAAAGACACACTACAGAAGAACTTGAGAGTTCGGAGTGGATGACCTTTTCCCCCCTCATTGTTTCTTTCACCGGATGGACATTTGAATAGAGTTGCCTCTTGCCCCCTTTTGAATATATATTGTGCCCCACCGCTGTGCGCGACAACGAGGTAATCTGCAGGTACAAAAAAAATGTAAAAAAAGGAAAGATTGACCAACAAAAAGATGTTATGAGTATCATTATTATATCGGGCAATTAAATAATTGATAATGTAGTTGATTCGTATTTTTCAACAGCCAGAAAAATGACCCTTAGTTAAATTTAACACTTGGGACATTTCCCAATTTAGTGGCAATAATGAAAAGTTCCCATTTTTTGGTTTCAATATTCGAAAACTTTTAATGAGTGGACAGTGACTGTTTTTCACTCAATTCACAATAGCTAGAAATACCAAGTAATTTAGAAGCTAATGGAGATTTCAGAAATAAAATTAAAATTGAGAGTATTCTTCATTCCTTTATGAAATTTCAGACACGTTAGAGAGACTTTACATCATATATGACCTTATTGTAAAAATTTTGAGCAGAATAATTGAGGGTTGAAAAGAATTACCTTGTTTTATTTCTTGTTTAGTCAATTTTATTGATATCTTAAAATATTATTCTAAGGAAAATCCCAAAAGCAGAGCAAACTCACCTTCGGCAAGAACTGTTTTCGGTAAAAACAATTCAAAATGAACGACGGGGCCAGCAATTAGTGAGGTAGCTCAGAATAAAGTTGAAACTGCAGGTGCAACTTTAGAAACCCCTTGGTATCAAACAAGGATTTCTACACTTTTTTTAAGAACTAGGGGCAAAAGTCTTCGATAAAGTATGTTAAGATCAGTTCAAATTTACTTTCAGTTGTAAACCCATTGCTTCTTTCATTTGCAAGTACAAGTTCAATAGCAGACCACTTCCTGTCAATTTATCAGCGATACGGAAAAAAATTTTGCTCACCGAAAAACACAATAGGCAGTCAGACATGGAAGTATTTGCCTTCATTATATTAAACGTAATTTCCCAGTTACAGCACTTGTGATTCATTTGTTAATAGATACACCGATAACAATTAATAAGTCCACCGATCAATAACACTCTGTAATTAGAGTGTTGGAAAAAACTGATGACATTAATACAGCGAAGAAAACAATTCGGGCGATTGGTCCGATCAAAATATGTCCATGTCTCACGTGTAAAAAACGTGCAATAGAATTAACGGAACTTTAGAGATTTGCAGCGCGTTTCCATCGCATGAAAAATGAGCTAGATGAAAAATTTATATTATTAGCCATTAAATCGTTAGCGATATTGCATCTTGAGCATTGCAGTCTAGTCTGGGAAGATGTCAAGGGCACACTTGAGACTCATCCACAATGAGGAAATGAAGACTCGTTAAATAGTATAATTTATTGAATGCGGGTGACAAACTTTTAGAATGCCTGACAACTAATACTAATAACATAAACTTAAGCTTACAATAGATGACAATGACACAAATGCTAAACTAAAGGCTGGCTGCCAGGCTCGCGTTCGACCACACGCAAAGTCCAGAGTCACGCAACAAGTGACTCAACTTCTGAAGTGGCGTAAAGGCAGATCCCCGGAGAAATGGGCAGGAGTATCGCTCCAGTACGGTTCAGGTTCGTACGTGGCCCACGTAGTTTATATAGCTCAGCTCCAAAGGGCACGGTGTCAGGGTACCCAAGCGGGCTCACCAGCATACCTACAGGAGAGTTATCCTTTCAGACTGGGCACGAGTGCTAGTGCTGCGACCGCAAACTATAAAGCTATGGCGCTGCGAAGCACTAAATGAGATTACAGGAAAAGCTAGTCTTATGGTCAAATCAAAATTACCCCTTACGGTCGCATGCACCGAAGTGCAGATAGAACTCTTACAGTTAAGTCAGAAAAAAAAGAACGAGACATTTCACACAATTAATAGTTCGAACACATTCAACACAGAATTAAATTTTCCCTTCAAAGCAATTCACAGAAGACATAAAACTTACACGTAACATACCGGTGGCTCAAGGAAAGAAGTACTGTTAAATTTGAACCACGAGCGACACATTAACGCGTGCCTAGGCTCGCTGGTTCACGGATGAATGGGTGTTGTTGCCAGGGTATATTCACAGAAATTAAGTTACCAGGGACAGAGAAGAATAAAAAATAAACTATCAAGAAAGGCGGACGGGCGAAGTTCCCTTACAGAAGACATACACCAATATCTCCAAAGAGAGCTACAAAAATGCATAAATTTTGCAGCCCAGATGGTGCGGAAATGTAAATTCAAGAGAAGCGGTCATGTAGTCCCCTTTTAAATTTTCATAATCCCCTACTAAAATCCCCGATTGATGAAAGGTTCTTTCATCATAAAACCTTATTCGTATTCCTTTTTCATCTTCCCTTGGAGCAATGCTGATATTGTATAATCACTTCCACCCACTGTAACGAACCAAATGCCAAATTGGAGAAATGAAGTTCTAGTCCACTACGGGTACCGTTTATCTGTCATCAAACAAAATGTTCCGTCAGTATCAGGTGCCTTACCGCGAAACAAATTTTCTCAGGTTGTAAATCTGTCTCAAACAATGAAAGAATTCAAGAGTAAATAACACGTCATTTTGCATCTCAGCTATAACCGTATCCTGAAAATGCAGTTTTGAAATACTTTCCCTCATTACTCTGCATTGCTTAATTTTTGGTCCAAAGTTTTTATCGTAAGGGTATGTGATGTGATCTCTTGTATGCTAGGACGTAACATATGCACACGCACGGTAGCAAATGAAAAATTAATCAGCCAGTGTCTTTTATTCTCACTCTAAATGCCGTAATTTTTCTATTACCTGTCAACTTGTTACTTAAGATTACACTTCGTTTCATTGTTATCTGTTATTGTTAGTCAGCTTCAACAGTTCACAATCACTGTCTCTCGACGGGCTGCGATCATTGATTCAGATGGTCAATTGAAACCAACATTTAATTGCTGAATATTTTTGCATATTTTTAACACCTTCAATCATAGTACGGTGCACAATAAGTGTTGGAGCGTAAGTCCACCTCAGCAGTGTACCAAAATAAGCATCGAGATATGGGTTCAACGATGTAAATGGCTGAACAGTTGTATTTGTGTCGTATAATGTTTGTTTTTTGAGAACCTCGTGTGAAAATATCTCGTTTCTGATGTTTGGGAGTATATTATGACAGCCTTTTTTAGGTAATGAGTTCCACAAATTTCTCCGTGTTGTACAATATTTCGGTTAGCATATTGCAACAATCTTTTTCTTGTTTCTGATTTTCGTTAATTCTGTTGTGCCAAAATTATTATTCATTTTGGTGTGGTAAAACATTTTCTGTAAACTGTAGTTTCATGGTATACAGGTCAATAAACGTAAGCAAGAAAAGATGATTCAAAATTTCTACAATTAATTTCTACATCCACCCATTTTACCGTCAACATATTCCCTGATATCGGAATTGTCTAAGTTCATAGTTCAATGTAATTAAGTAGACACTTACACAAGCGTTTTCCATTATTGTGTGACAGGCATTATTTTTCATTTTCTGCATTCATATGCATTATCTAAGTTGAATGAACTTGAACAGAGCACATTTTCCTGTTTCTCACTCACTAATTTGTTCTTCAATTATTGGCATGGGTATAATACCCACGTGTTTTCCAACCAAGGCTCTTTTGAATTGAATATTTAAAAAAAAATTTATATCATCTTTTTGGCAACTAACTTCTTTTTGTGCTTATTTGCATGCGAAAAAAGAGCAATCACAGTCGTGATTTAGATTGGTGTACTGCGTGGATGACCGTGGTCGTAACTATGCCTAAAAATTGGCCAACGTGGTACTCCTACATTTAATTTTCTTCTTTTCTGTTCTCTCCTATGATATTTAACTCAGTCTTCATAGACAGTGTGTTCATGACCGAGGCCTAATTTTCATGAAAAGTCAAGTGCATATCAAAATGCTTCTGGGTAAATCAAAGTCTTGAATAGTTTTAAATTTTTTACAGTATGAAATTAATATTTTATGAGCGAAGTCATGTACGCTAGAGTATTGCAATAATTGTCATCAAGTATTCCATGTAAGGATGTTTGAGCTCTCAGAACATCTAATTCCAAAATTGCTTCATATCAACTAATGTAGTAAACTGTGATTCCGCTCATATGAACTAATTAAGAGTTGATGAAAATGTTGAAATGATACTTCACTATTTCGTGAAAGTGTAGCCAGCACCCATTGCCCCATTTCTGGGCATGGTTGCACAGCACAATTTTATGGCAAGTGTGGAGAGCTACATATCCAAAAAGGTTCTGGACTATTTACCCTTACACAAGTCTCCCAGATGCTAACAAATATATGTAGAATATTCAAACCGGGTTTGTCATTACGAATTCAGTCATACTCCATCGATGACATTTCAATCAAGAGTGTTATCAATTGTGGAAAAGCCTGATATTTTTGGCACTGATAACCTTTTTTATATTTCGAGAATACGTGTAAGCACATTATTCCTTCAGTTTAAATGAACTTATGTTGAAATTCAGAAGCAAAAGATTCTTAAATTATGAAAATTAGTGACATCAATGGGACAATATTGAAGCGCTATTTACTGCGCGAGAAGAATAATCAGACCATATGTTTGCGCGTTCGTTTTTTTAGCAATGGGCACCACATATGTGGGCATGAAAATTTATGCTCACAATTCCTAATTTGAGGTCAACCATTGACTGAATGATGCCCAATGTAGTGCTTCTTAAATGCACCAAATTGTACCTCAATTTGCCATTAAAAATTCAAGGCGACTTATAATTTTGAGCGTACCTGTATTTATTCACATCGTTTACAAGAATATTTTGGACATTTCTTTCATATGCTGCTGCATGAATTTTTTGCGTCTATTTATTCTAATTTTTCTATTTTACTCGTTGTTTTCTGAATAATTGAAGCACGGAAGTCCCATGCTGTTACATACCGATCGCACAAGGACTGTAGAGGGAAGCCAGAAGAGAAATAAATCGCATTCCCAGTCAATTGTGGCTATTAGTCAAACCCATCGCAAGATTTAACGAGGAGTGTTTCCTTGTGTGTGTGTATAGATATAAGTACCGCAGTCATGGAAATTGGTTTGCTTAATTTACTCAGCTTCTTGCATGATAAATTCAATCCATTGCTTTTGAATGTTATGACTTCCAAATGTTATTATTTTTCATCATATTTTCTGAATAACAGGCTCTCATCCTTCATCAGATCGAAGTTAGTTCTGTTACCAACATGTGTCTTTCTTGGGTACTCTATGTCCATTTAAATATAATTTCACATCATAACCTTCTCTTGACCAGTTATTTTTACTTTCAAATTACTGATTCCTTTTTGTTTGTCCATGGTACTTTTTGATTTAAGAATACCTTAATTGCATAATTACATTCATTTGTAAATAACGCATCGTTCACTTTTTCCCTCCTGGGTTCAGTTTATAATTGTTACAGTGAGGTCTTCAACAGTCATTTGCATAAAGTACATACACTTAATCATAAGGTTAGGGCCCGTAGGGAAACTGAGAAAATATACTACTCTGAAAGGAAAGACACTAAGAGTTTTATAACTAATTTATTCGTGGGTTAAAATAAAACATAGATAACTGTTGCGTCGTTACTTTAAGCACAACTTGAAGTTTATTTAGAAGTAGTTGGAACTACGTATCGGAAGCCGTAAACTTCTACGGAGCACGGGAAAGTAAACGCACAGCAAGGCTCCTAATAATGTACTGATTCCATCGGTGACAGATCTTCCTGAAAACTAGTCGTGCCCGGAAGTCAAACAAAGACTTGCCGGTGCTCGTAAAGTTCGTAAAGGCAAGACACCATAAAGGACTTTCGTCGGTCAGAGTTCCGACCGTTTATGGCTCTTCCGGCTCCGGGACATGCGAAACCCAGCGAGACAAAGACAACCGGCTGTGCTCACTTCACACGGCACATCCCGAGATATAACAATTTTCCTCCCTTTAGATGAACATATGAAAAACGGAAGGCAGAACTCAACAACCCATTCGCATTACAGGTTTAGTTATTCTACCTGATCTACGCGGTTCATTTTGTACAGGTGAACTGCTAACAGGCTGTTAAGTAGTAGGCTCAGCTGCCTTTCTACTGAAAGATCCCAAATTACTAGACGAATGAAGCAGCTGATTAGAACGTCTCTTCCAGATTACATTTAAAGCTGAGATTTGAACATGGAAGATATTAACAGCAACTTTACCCACAATAATTCCCTTCAGCCACTTGGGACCATCTCTTAAATTCATAGCAAGAACATGATCACCGACATCATATTGAGTTACATACATTGGCCTAGACCTGGACACAGAGTATTTAGGATGAACTCTATCTCTAGAAGTAACAAAATTACGATTGTTCAGCGCAACAGAGGGAGCAATTTTTGTGACACTATGAGGAATGCAATGTGATTGAAATAACGCTTTTGCAAGACGTGATTTGAACGATTCGGAAGAAGAGAGTTTTTTCAACAGGTCTTTAATGACTCTTACCCCCCTCTCAGCTTGACCATTGCTTGCTGGAGAGTATGGCGGAGGTGTGAGGTGCTCAATGCCGTTGGAAATTAGAAAATCTTTGAAGTCTTGAGATAAAAAGTTAGAAGCATTGTCATTTACGAGCACATCACACAACCCGTTTCTGCTGAAAATCATTCTCAAAGCATTGACAGTATCTGATACACTCGTGGATGGTAAAATTTCGCATTCTATATATATAGACCATGCATCTACAGCAATGAAAACAATTTTATTCTCGTAGAAAAAGTGATCAACATGAATACGTTCAAAAGGCCGAGAAGGCGTGGGCCATTCTACGTATTTAGACTTAGGTTTTGCTCGATTTAATTGACATTGAGGGCAACTTTTTTCAATGTCTTCAATAGTTTTATCCACTCAGGGAAACCAAATAACAGATCTGGCCAACGACTTCATGCCACAAATGCCAGGATGTCCATCATGAAATGTTTCAAGAGCGAAGCTCCGTAATGACTTGGGAATTATAACCCTTTCTTTATAAAGTATACAACCTTTCTTGATGGTCATCTAAGGTAGCAGGTTCTTAAATTTAGACAAATTAGGATTAGGTTTAGGAGGCATGCCAAACTTTATGTATTGTTTGAGTTGACATA
>JACJUY010003847.1:66526-79899 GCA_014220935.1 Platorchestia sp. MABIK | reverse complement strand
AACCAGTGAATAAGTTCGCTCAGTTTTCGATGGTTGAGTCCACAGAAATGGTAAGTTTGGTTTTGACATGCTCAGCTAAGCTATTTTAGAAAACAATAGGCTGAGTTGAAATATTATAGGTTAAGCTAGGATGAAAAAGAGCTTATTGTGAACAGAACTTTGTCCACTATTGTGCATAGAAAAGCGAAGAGAGCATGTCTCACTCATCATATTAAGAATGTTACCACATTTGTAGTTATTTCCCAGCATTAGCACAGGGTTCTAATAGCAGAAATCAGATTTCACGCCACCCAACTGCTGTATTTCTAACTTTATAAGTCAATGCGACTCTTCCAGGAATGCAAAGCAGGGACAAAATCGCTGAACGTGTAGTCATTTTATTTAATAAAATTGGGAAAGTCTAAATGAATAAAATTGGACGTTTCGAACTCATCGGTTCATCTTCAGCTAAGGTTCAGTAAAACTTGGAAAAGGGAACAGCGAAATTTTTTCCAGGAATGTTCAGGAGATGGATTTTCAACTAATTTACGTGGTCATAGCGCTACTGCGCGCAGCCTAAGTCTACTTGAGAAAACTTACGATGTCAACTAGAGCGTTACGATGAAGTATGCTGGTTGAAAATCTTGTGTAGGACTTCTCTAGCAGCGCTCCAAGAAATTTACTTGAAGATATGAAGCATGCGTAATCTAGAACAAATTTCAGAATTGTATTTTTAAAATGCACTTTATATTAATTGTATTTTTAAAACGCAGTTTACATTAATTGTATTTTTAAAATGCACTTTATGTTATTTGTATTTTTAAAATGCCCCTTGTATTATTAGTATTTGTAAAATGCACTTTATATTTATTGTATTCATAAAACGCACTTTATATTAATTCTATTTTTAAAACGCATTTCATATTAATCGTATTTTTAAAATGCACTTTATGTTAATTGTATTTTTTAAACGCACTTTATATTAATTGTATTTATAAAACGCACTCTATAATAATTGTATTTTTGAAATGCACTTTATTTGTATCGTATTTTTAAAACGCACTTCTTATTATTTGTATTTGTAAAACGCCGTTATATTAATTGCATTCTTAAATCGCACTTTATATTAATTATATTTATACAACGCGGTTTATATAATTAGTTTTTTAAAACCCACTTCATATTAATCGTATTTTTGAAGCGCACTTTATAATTATAATATTGCATTTTTAAAACGCTATATATTTATTGTGTTTTAAAACACACTATATATTAATTGTATTTTTAAACGCACTTTATATTAATTGTATTTTTAAACCACTTTATATTGTTTGTATTCATAAAACGCACTTTATATCAATTGTAGTAATAAAACACACTTTATCTCATTTGTACTTATAATACGCACTTTATATTAATTGTATTTATAAAAGACACTTTATATTAACTGTAATTTTAAAAATCACTTTATATTAATTGCATTTTTAGGCCCACTTTATATTTGTATTTATAAACGCACTTTAAGTAATTTGTATTTATAAAACGCACTTTATATTATTTGTATTTCTAAAACGCACTTTATATTAATAGTATTTATAAAACGCACTTGATATTATTTGTATTTATAAAACGCACTTGATATTATTTGTGTTTTTAAAATGCAGTTTAAATCAACCTCCGTGGGAATTTATCTGATGAAATTGAATTTGAGAGAATGCGAGACAGCATGTCAAACCTTTTGATTTTTTCAAATAAGTTTGTAATGAATAAAAGTGTAGTTTCATTAACATTCTTCAGGTACAAGCTTAAGGAAAAAATAAGTTACTTAACCAGGGACAAAACGCGCGTGTTAGAGCAGTGCAAAAACAAAAAAGAGACGAAATTTACGTATTACGGGAAAGCACAAGTAAACGCTAGCAAAAAGCATTCAGAATTGAAAAAAACCAGCGGGAAAGTATTTTCGAATAACAAGATAAAATTTAATCTTGATCCTCAGGACAACGCTTTAATCCTCTTTACTGAGAACCAAAGATGTAGAATTCTAACCTTGAACAATAAAAAGGTTATCTCTACTCCCTTTGTTGCATGCGATATGCCCATTTGACTTGAAAGCAAATCTACGGGGTCAAAGATGTTGTTTTTGTCCCTTCGAACTGAATCTCGCTAGCTGATAATCAATTCGGTTTTTCTTTTGTTCTAATCCTTATCAATTTTTATCATTAGCTGATGTCAATATCCTTCCTGATTTCCTCATGTTCTAATCCTTATCGGTTTTGATCATTAGTTGATGTCAATGAATTCTGATTATCCAATGTTCTAATACTTATCAACTTTGATCATTATCTGATGTCAATTGCTTCTAATTTTATCATATTCAATTTCAGTCCTTAGTTGATATCAATCCCGTCTGATTACCTTGGGTTCTAATTCTTATCGATTCTGATCCTTAGCTGACGTTAATCAATTCTGATTTTCTTACATTCTAATCATCAATTTTGACTTTAGATTACCGTGCCTGCATGCCGTACAGCATGTTGGTAGATCTGAGTGAGGTGTATGTCAATAATTTTAAACTGACTTTGTACGTTCGTGCTCCATGCTTCTGTATTGCAAGTCATCTCTTAACGCATTCTGATTTTCTCCTTAAAATATCTTACTGAATTTTATCTTATAAAATCTGATTGAACATCCTCTTATAATATCTGACAGAATTTCATCTCATAATATCAGCCTGAATTTCACCTCAAAATATTTGACTGGATTTTCTAAATGACCCTAAATATTTGACCCTAAACTTATCTCATCTCGATAAGTTATAGATAAAATGTAACTGATTATCTCGTCATGTAGGTCGTCTTGATAACTTTTTCGTTAAACGTAACGGATTGTCATGTCGTAAAGAAGGTTTCATGTCAAAAGCTCGATCAACATGCACGTTCGTGATATGATCGTTTCGTCAATTTTTCTGAAACTTATTTTGCATATTTTAATTAAATGGAAATTTTATGTTGCATAAATTCTTTGCAGACGTACATCGCTAATATTACGAAAATAGTCATACTATCCTATACAGCTCTATTGAATCGAATTATGCCAACAACTTTCCATTTATGCATCAATGTTCACTTCTAATGCGAGTTATGGAATACCAGGGCAGTCACCCCAGTTTTGGGTTGCGTAGGAAACGCAATAACTTTAGAAAACGGGACACAATTAGAAAAAGATCAGAACGTGATGGCTTCGGCAAATTATTGAATGAAAAAAATTTGGAACATTACAGTACGTCCAGTTGAACACGGAGGTAAGAAAACAAAGTTACTAAAGAGTGATTAAGTACTTTCAAAGCTAGATAGACTTGCATGGTTGACCGTAAAGTTCGCGATCCTGATAGAAATTTTTATTTAACGGTCTCACACAGACATTCTATAATTATAGCATGCAAGTGCGAAAGCGTAATTTTTATAATTAAAATTTACATAATTATAATAATTTGTTGTAATGGACTGTATTTATTACGCATGTTATGAGTTGAAATCAAATCAAATTCTATTTTGCAGGTGCTGGATAGCATCAACAAGATGGAACATCACAAGAATCTTTTCGGAAACTTCTATTTCAAGGAAAAGATCAACGATTCACTTGAGACTAGCTGCGAAGAGGACAGAAGTGTTCATGATAACTTTGATTTCAAGGAAAAGATCAACGATTCACTTGAGACAAGCTGCGAAGAGGACAGAAGTGTTCATGATAACTTTGATTTCAAGGAAAAGATCAACGATTCACTTGAGACAAGCTGCGAAGAGGACAGAAGTGTTCATGATAACTTTGATTTCAGGGAAAAGATCAACGATTCACTTGAGACTAGCAGCGAAGAAGACAGAAGTGTTCATGAAAATTCCGATTTCAAGGAAAAGATCAACCATTCACTTGAGACTAGCAGCGAAGAATACGGAAGTGTTCATGAAAATTCCGATTTCAAGGAAAAGATCAACCATTCACTTGAGACTAGCAGCGAAGAGGACAGAAGTGTTCATGATAACTTTGATTTCAGGGAAAAGATCAACCATTCACTTGAGACTAGCAGCGAAGAGGACGGAAGTGTTCATGATAACTTTGATTTCAGGGAAAAGATCAACTATTCACTTGAGACTAGCAGTGAAGAGGACGGAAGTGTTCATGATAACTTTGATTTCAAGGAAAAGATCAACAATTATTCACTTGAGACTAGCAGCGAAGAAGACGGAAGTGGTCATGATAACTTTGATTTCAAGGAAAAGATCAACAATTCACTTGAGACTAGCAGCGAAGAAAACGGAAGTGTTCACGATTTTGGAGAACAACACGCTGGACTCAACGAAATGATTGATTGCCAAGAACATTACAAGTTTTGCATAAATGTCGATGTCGTTGAAGGTGTCGGATGCCATCAACCTCTCGTGAGAACCCATCAATTGAGTAGCTCTCATCAAGCTGTCGGTTACCATCAAAACGAGGTCTACAATCATCAAGATGTCAACTTCCATCAAAATGTTGGTTACTATCAAAACGAGGTCGACCATCATCAAGATGTCAGCTTCCATCAAGCTGTCGGTTACCATCAAAACGAGGTCGACCATCATCAAGATTTCAGTTACCATCAAAACGAGGTCGACCATCATCAAGATTTTGGTTACCATCAAAACGAGGTTAACCATCAAGAAGTCAGCTACTATCTACAGGGTCTGACACCGGACTGGGATAACGAAGTAATGAACTCTCTAGCATACGAATCGGTCAATTCCCACGATACTGGCGCCGGTGCAAGCCAGTTTGACATTCAGATAGAACAACACGACGTACAGATCGCAACTTCGGCCGGGGCAAATCAGACGCAGAATTCAAGGAGTTTGTTGGCCGACCTGTCATTTGAGGAAGCACGGTTGGCTGCAGGGAATTCCAGCATCGTGATAATATGGAAGAGGAAAAATTTCAGCGTGTGCAAGATTGAGCAGAAGGCTCTGAGAAAACATGTTGAGGCGGTCGAGAGACGTTGTAACACGAAGGTGAGTGCTTAAGTGTGTGTGTGTGTGTGTGTATATGTGGAGAGCTTTAGAAATTTAGAATACGTTGAGTGGGAAGGTGTTCAAAATTTAACATACATGAAAAGAGAGCGTTATAAATTTTGCATCCGTTAAAATCGGCGTTAGAAATTTTGCACACATTAAGATGGAGGTTTTTAGAAAATCAGTATTGCTAGAAAATTCACTAAAAATTTAAAAACGAAGAAAATGCTAACAAAATTAGTCATTTTTATTCAAAAGAAAGAAAAACCGAAAACATTTCGGGGACCAGCTCCATCATCAGTTCTGTAAAATACAAATTATGATCAATATGTAACGCAAGCATGAAAACACAGTCTATACTAAATTCTATAATTTACAAAAAAAGGACAACTATGCATTAACTATATGAAGGAAATACGAGTTAAGCATGTTGTTTAAAATTGTTATTTCTTAAAAATATGCAAAGATTCTAAAATCCTAAGGTCAAAATCACGGAAAGAACTGTCAATTATTTTAAAATCACCATCACGAATTATTGCACTACACTTCTCAGCATGGCTGCGTATTGCTGAATGAGGAGGATTAGCCCACAAGTTACCAGTGCGAAAACTCCTTCCGCGGTGCTCTGCTACTCTTGCTTAGGTATTGCGAGACGTCATTCCGACGTACGCCGATGCGCACTGGGCACAACTATACTTATACACAACAGAAGAGCTCATGAGCCCGGGAATTGAGTCCTTGAACCGAAAAAATGAACCAATATCTGTTTTACTAATCAGTATGACTCGTAACTTTGCCTAACTTTTCCTCTATGTTTCAATTTCCACCAATCTTTGCAGCAATCAATACTCCTAATTTTAAACTTGCAAAATTTTTAGTCCCTGTTTTAAATCATTTGACAACTAATGAATACACCGTCGATAGCTCTTTTACGTTTACGGAGAAATTGAAAACCATCACGAATGCCAAAAATTTAACTATGGTGTCATTTGACGTTGAGAACCTATTTACAAATATTCCTCTTCACGAGACCATTGAGATATGACTAAATTCTTTGTTTCACGCGCCTGAGGATAAAATTATAGGACTTAATCGAAATTTCTTTAAGACGTTGCTTGGGCTCTCTGTTCTAAATTCATTTATTATGTTTGCGGAAAAATTTTACAAGCAAATTGAGGGTATTGCCATGGGGAACGCATTAGGACCAACCTTTGCAAATATTTTTTCGTGCTTCCACGAGAAAAAATGGTTAGCTGATTGTCCTTCATTCTTTAAGCCCGTATATTATACTCATTATATTGATGATACTTTCCTGCTCTTTAAAAGCCCTTCCCACGCTCAGCCTTTCCTTAATTATTTAAATGAGAAACATCCATCAATTAAATTTACTCTGGAAATTGCAAACGAGGCGCAATTACCATTTCTCGATTGTCGTGCCTAAAGACACGACAATCTTTTCCCTAGGAATGGGGAAAATTTTGTAACTTCTGTATATCGCAAGCCAACGTTCACGGGATTGGGAACTACACCTTTTTCACTTCAAATTAATCTAAGTCAAATTCAATTTAATCTGGGTCTGGTTCAAATTAATATAAGTCAAGTTCAAATTAATCCAAGTCAAGTTCAAATTAATCCAAGTCAAATTCGAGTTAATCCAGGCCTCAGTTGAGTTAAAAATTGACATAATCCCTTGGTAATTTGAGCTTTTTTGTGTTAAATATGTATTTATTGGATGTGATGAGTAAGAAAAACGTTTTTCCTTTCAGCAAGGAAGGAATACAAAAAATATCTGCAATATTAAAACAAGCTGTCGTAAAATGTGGTCAGTATCCAGCTTCAGGAGGCAGAGTGTGATTCAGATCTTTGAGCGGAGTAACAGATAGAAGTCAATTATAAAAACTTTGTATTATACTACAAATTAAAGTTGTTTTACAATTCTACATTAATGGCAGTATGCATACATTCAAATATTTTTGTTCAAAGGCAATTTTATGTTACACAAACACATGGTAGTATCGAGGATTTATTTACACTCATAAAGTTTTATATGCGTGAAATACCACTTTATCACATAGATAAAATCATATATGCATGCAACTACATAAGATTACTATTGGACGATATGTAGATTTAACCTTTAAAAGAATAAAAGCAACGAAGTCTGTTTTTGCTCGTTCAAACGATATTTGTAAAAACAAGTTACAATTTGTTTCATCGACAGATGATATATTTGCCTTGGCCTATTCATTTGAAAGGATGGCACAATTTTTATTGCCAATGCAGGATTGTATTTGTGTAGTAATGTACTCATATAAAGTGTAATCAAATGGTATTATACATAAGTACTCAGTGAATCGCATTTGCATATTTCTTTTAAAGGTTAAATATACAAATCGTTCAGTGGTTCATCGTTCATCGTTCATCTTTTGTAGTTGCATGCATATATGATTTTATATATGTGATAAAATCACATTTCACTCATATAAATCTCTATATGAGTGTAAATAAATCATCTATACTTCTATGTGTATGTGTAACATAAAATTCCCTGTGAACATAAATATTTGAATGGATGCATGCTGCTATTAATTTCGAATTGTAAAACAATTTAAAAGTGTAGTATGATACGAAGTTTTTAAAATTGACCTCTATCTGTTACTCCGCTCAAAGATCTGAATCACACTCTGCCTCCTGATGCTGGATACTTACCACATTTTACGACAGCTTGTTTTTATTTGGCAGAAATTTTATGTATTCCTTGCTGAAAGGAGAAACATTTTTCTTGCTCATCACATCCAATAGATACATTTTTGACGCAAAAAATGCTCAAATCAACGAGTGATCATGTCAATTCTTAACTGAACTTAGGGTTGGATTAATTTGAACTTGACTTGAATTAATTTGAACTTGACTTGGATTAATTTGAACTTGACTTGGATTAATTCGAAATGAAAAGATGTAGTTTTTTTAGCTTTTGTTCTAACACTTTCAAAATCAATGGAATCAAAAACGCTGGTAAACAGGGCTTATAAAGTCTGCTCATTTTTTCATGATATACACGCAGAATTTAACTATCTACGCGATTTTTTTTTAAACAATGGCATTCCTCTTGGAATCATAAACTCCCAAATTAAAAAGTTATGGTCAAGACAATATAGCGATTCCGACATTCCTGTTAAATGTGAAAATTACCTCTATTGCACTTCACCCTATTTCGGTTCTCCATATGAAAAACTAGCCCATGACTTGAAGTCTTTATTCAGTAAGCATTTTCCTAGAGTAGGTTTACGAGTCATACTGATTAGCAAAGCAAATATTGGTTCATTTTTTCGGATCAAGGACTCAATTCCCGGGCTCATGCTCTCTTCTGTTGTGTATAAGTATAGTTGTGCGCAGTGCGCATCGGCGTACGTCGGAATGACGTCTCGTAATATCTACGCAAGAGTGGCAGAGCACCGTGAAAGAAGTTTTCGTAGTGGTAACTTGTTGGCTAATCCTCCTCATTCAGCAATACGCAGCCACGCCGAGAAGTGTAGTGCGATAATTCGTGATGGTGATTTTAAAATAGTAGACATTTCTTTCCGTGATTTTGACCTTAAAATTTTAGAATCTTTCCATATTTTTAGGGAAAAACCAATTTTAAACAACATGCTTAGCTCGTATTCCCTTCAGATGGTTAATGCATAGTTGTCCTTTTTTTGTAAGTTCTTGAATTTAGGATCAACTGTGTTTGCATGCTTGCGTTAGATTGATTATACTTTGTATTTTACAGAACTGATTGAAATAAGAAATTGAGCATATGTTAAAAGAAGGCGTTAAAAATTCAGCGCACTTGTGAGAAAGATACGTCAATAATTTAGCATACTTCAACATGTGCAAAAGGTGTTCGAAATTTAGCGCATGTATCGGAAAAGTGTACTCTATAGGAAGGTGTGTCAGTAATTTGGTGTACCTTAAAGGAAGGTAGGAAGGTAAGTCAGTAATTTGGTGTACCTTAAAGGATGGTAGGAAGGTAGGTCAATAATTTGGTGTACTTTACAGGAAGGTAGGAAGGTAAGTCAGTAATTTGGTGTACTTTATAGGAAGGTAGGTCAATAATTTGGTGTACTTTACAGGAAGGTAGGAAGGTAGGTCAATAATTTGGTGTACTTTACAGTAAGGTAGGAAGGTAAGTCAGTAATTTGGTGTACTTCATAGGAAGGTAGGTCAATAATTTTGTGTACTTTATAGGAAGGTAGGAAGGTAGGTCAATAATTTGGTGTACTTTATAGGAAGGTAGGTCAATAATTTTGTGTACTTTAGAGGAAGGTAGGAAGGTAAGTCAGTAATTTGGTGTACTTTATAGGAAGGCAGGAAGGTAGGTCATTAATTTGGTGTACTTTACAGGAAGGTAGGAAGGTAAGTCAGTAATTTGGTGTACTTTATAGGAAGGTAGGAAGGTAGGTCAATAATTTTGTGTACTTTATAGAAAGGTAGGAAGGTAGGTCAATAATTTGGTGTACTTTAGAGGAAGGTAGGTCAATAATTTGGTGTAATTTACAGGAAGGTAGGAAGGTAAGTCAGTAATTTGGTGTACTTTATAGGAAGGTAGGTCAATAATTTGGTGTACTTTACAGGAAGGTAGGTCAATAATTTGGTGTACTTTAGAGGAAGGTAGGTCAATAATTTGGTGTACTTTATAGGAAGGTAGGAAGGTAGGTCAATAATTTGGTGAACTTTATTGGAAGGTAGGAAGGTTGGTCAATAATTTGGTGTACTTTATAGGAAGGTAGGTCAATAATTTGGTGTACTTTATAGGAAGGTAGGTCAATAATTTGGTGTACTTTTTAGGAAGGTAGGTCAATAATTTGGTGTACTTTATAGGAAGGTAGGTCAATAATTTGGTGTACTTTATAGGAAGGTAGGAAGGTATGGCAGTAATTTGGTGTACTCCACGGGAAGGTAGGTCAATAATTTGGTGTACTCCACAGGAAGGTAGGAAGGTAGGTCAATAATTTGGTTTACTTTACAGGAGGGTAGGAAGGTAGGTCAATAATTTGGTGTACTTTATAGGAAGGTAGGAAGGTTGGTCAATAATTTGGTGTACTTTATAGGAAGGTAGGAAGGTATGTCAGTAATTTGGTGTACTTTACAGGAAGGTAGGAAGGTAGGTCAATAATTTGGTGTACTTTATAGGAAGGTAGGAAGGTTGGTCAATAATTTGGTGTACTTTATAGGAAGGTAGGAAGGTAGGTCAATAATTTGGTGTACTTTATAGGAAGGTAGGAAGTTAGGTCAATAATTTGGTGTACTTTACAGGAAGGTAGGAAGGTAGGTCAATAATTTGGTGTATTTATAGGAAGGTAGGAAGGTTGGTCAATAATTTGGTGTACTTCATAGGAAGGTAAGAAGGTAGGTCAATAATTTTTTGTACTCCACAGGATGGTAGGAAGGTAGGTCAATAATTTGGTGTACTTTATAGGAAGGTAGGAAGGTAGGTCAATAATTTTGTGTACTTTATAGGAAGGTATGTCAATAATTTGGTGTACTTTATTGGAAGGTAGGAAGGTGTGTCAGTAATTTGGTGTACTCCACAGGAAGGTAGGAAGGTATGTCAGTAATTTGGTGTATTCCACAGGAAGGTAGGTCAATAATTGAGTGTACTTCACAGGAAGGTAGGAAGGTAGGTCAATAATTTGGTGTACTGCACAGGAAGGTAGGTCAATAATTTGGTGTACTCCACAGGAAGGTAGGAAGGTAGGTTAATAAATCGGTGTACTCCACAGGAAGGTAGGTTAAAAATTTGGTGTACTCCACAGGAAGGTAAAAAGGTAGGTCAATAATTTGGTGTACTCCACAGGAAGGTAGGAAGGTAAGTCAGTAGTTGAGCATAGGCTTTGAATCAAGTGTCCATAGTTATTCTTCCTCACACACTTTCGAATCAGGCAATGTTTACTATCTGGCATATGCAAAAAAGCTAGTACACGCTACTCATATTATTCATATCGTGACTTGAATGGCTTAGGCGTTCTATAATTAAACGCAACGACCAATAACATTGTGCCATACGCGGCGCTTAACGCTTAAATTATACGGAACGATTAATAACATTGTGCCAAACACGACTTAAGCGTGAAGAAATTCTACACAATGATTAATAACATTGTGCCATGCACAGCTTAAGCGTAATGAAATTATACACACTATAATGAATAACATTGTGCCAAACACGACTTGAGCGTAATAAAATATTACGCGATGATTAATACTATTGTGCCATACACGGCTTAAGCGCTACTGTACATAATTATACACAATAATGAAGAACACTGAGGAACATAATGATAATTTTGATGAGCCATTATTTTGATATCAGCTTTCCTAGACTGATTTTTGGTTATCAAAAAACGATTGCAGTGTTTCTCCATTGCGTCTACTTTTAAACTACAGGATATTTATTTTGGAGATTAAGCAAACACGGCATCAAACATATTTATGATTCTTTTCTAGAGTGTTTCAAAAGTTCTTTTCTAGGATTGAATATAAGAAAAACTGTGCTCTCGTACTTTTAATTTCAGCGAATTTTGTAAAAAAAATGGGTGCCCGAAGCAACATAACTGTACGCAAGATGTTGTAAAAACTTACGCTTATTCTTTTTTCTGAAACGATCAAACTGTGGAAAACATTACTTAATGCAATTGATATTTGTCTCATCAGATGTGAGTGCCATTAACCTTGATTCGAAATTCCTTCCTCCCTACTTCCAAATTTTAGTTGAAATTTTCAAATTTTAGTAAGATTTTCAAATTTTAGGGAGGTCGACCACTTTAAAATCAACTTTGAAATTTTTTCCTTTCTTCTTTCAAATTTTAATAAAAATGTTGAAAAATTCTAATGACAATTCTCAAATTTTAGTTAAATCATCCACCTTCCTGTAGTGTCGTACTATCGACACAACTTGAGGTATTGTAGCAGAAGCTTTAACTTCACTTCAGTTCCCTAAGCCGCAAACTCGGGTGAAGGATAAGTATACGCACAGCAACGCTCCTAATAATGTACTGATTCCATCGGTGACAGACCTTCCTTATAACTAGCAGTTCCCGGAAGTCGAACAAGGACTTTCCGGTAGTTGTAAAACGTGGCAGAGGCAAGGCACCATAAAGGACTTCTGTCGGTCAGCTCCGGCCTTTTATGACTTATTCGGCTCTGAGACAAGCGAAACCCAAGTGCAATAAAAACATCCGGCGGCGCCGGCCATCCAAGGCTCACTGCGAGATATAACAATTTCCCTCCCTTTATGAAAAAAAACGGAAGGCATATGAAAAACGGAAGGCATAACTCAACAACCCATTCGCATTACAGGTTTAGTTATTCTACCTGATCTACGCGGTTCATTTTGTGCAGGTGAACTGCTAACAGGCTGCAAAGTAGACGGCTCAGCCGCCATGCTACTGAAAGATCCCAAATTACTAGACGAATGAAGCAGCTGATTTGAATGTCTCTTCCAGATTACATTTAATGCTAAGATTTGAACATGAAAGATATTAACAGCAACTTTACCAACAATAATTCCCTTCAGCCACTTGGGACCATCTCTTAAATTCAGAGCAAGAACATGATCACCGACATCAAATTGAGTTACATACGTAGGCTTAGACCTGGACACAGAGTATTTAGGATGAACTCTATCTCTAGAAGTAACAAATTTACGATTGTTCAGCGCAACAGAGGGAGCAATTTTTGTGACACTATGAGGAATGCAATGTGATTGAAATAACGCTTTGGCAAGACGTGATTTGAACGATTCGGAAGAAGAGAGTTTTTTCAACAGGTCTTTAATGACTCTTACCCCCCTCTCAGCTTGACCATTGCTTGCTGGAGAGTCAGGCGGAGATGTGAGGTGCTCAATGCCGTTGGAAATTAGAAAATCTTTAAAGTCTTGGGATGAAAAGTTACAAGCATTGTCACTTACGAGCACATCACACAACCTGTTTCTGCTGAAAATCATTCTCAAAGCATCGACAGTATCTGATACACTCGTGGATGGTACAACTTCGCATTCTATATATTTAGACAATGCATCTACAGCAATGAAAACAATTTTATTCTCGTAGAAAAATTGATCAACATGAATACGTTCAAAAGGACGAGAAGGAGTGGGCCATTCTACATATTTAGACTTAGGTTTTGCTCGATTTAATTGACATTGAGGGCAACTTTTTACAATGTCTTCAATATTTTGACCATTCCGGGAAACCAAATAACTGATCTGGCCAACGACTTCATGCCACAAATGCCAGGATGTCCATCATGAAATGTTTCAAGAACTAAACTCCGTAATGACATGGAATTAAAACCCTTTCTTTACAAAGT
>JACJUY010003847.1:46606-64609 GCA_014220935.1 Platorchestia sp. MABIK | reverse complement strand
TTCAACACATTCGTTGAAGGTTTTTCCGTCACACTTCTGTAGAACTGCACTGAGAATTTGCGATGAACGAAAGACCTGCCACGAAAGCATCTCTCAAGAGACGATCACGACAGCAATTATTGTAGTTGCACGCAAATGCTAAGTTATTTAACGTTTTAGCAAAACTTTCTATAGATTCATTAACACCTTGCTTTCTGTTTAAAAATGTAACTGATGCGCCCACAATGGATTTCTTGATTTCAAATTGCTGTATTAACTTTTCTTCTAGTTCATCATACGTAGCATCAGAGAGTAACGTAGGTTCAATTCTTCGTTGTAGATCAGTAATGGTGTTTACGGGCAAGGCTTTACAAAAATACTAGCTTTCTTACTGCCATTGTTTCCCGCCTTCTGAAGAGCGTCTGCACACTGTACGTTTAAACGTTGTAGAAATTCACACACTGTTTCCACTTCAATGTCAAATGGAGGACAGCTAAATGTAGAATACGCCATCTTGGTTTCACAGCACTTGTAAAGTTCAAATTCACTTCGGAGATTCGAAGTCGTCGTCGCCAATTTGTAGTGTCGTACTATCGACACAACTTGAGGTACTGTAGCAGAAGCTTTAACTTCACTTCAGTTCCCTAAGCCGCAAACTCGGGTGAAGGATAAGTATACGCACAGCAACGCTCCTAATAATGTACTGATTCCATCGGCGACAGACCTTCCTTAAAACTAGCAGTCCCCGGAAGTCGAACAAGGACTTTCCGGTAGTTGTAAAGCGGGGCAGAGGCAAGGCACCATAAAGGACTTCTGTCGGTCAGTTCCGGCCGTTTATGACTTATCCGGCTCTGAGACATGCGAAACCCAAGTGCAATAAAGACATCCGGCGGCGCCGGCCTTCCAAGGCTCACTGCGAGATACAACACTTCCTTAGCTCTGACGGCACAAAAATTTTCTGGAGAGAGAGCGAAGTGACGATGTCGATACTAATACCATGGGAGTGTAGCGCTCCAATATCTGGTAGAAAATCAAATCACCAGTATTATTAGCTGGTATATTTGCATATTTCCACGGAATTCACTTGAATGATAACCGAGCGTTCGTCTCATGGCCTAACACCATCTGGATGATATGTACATACTCGATAAACAACCGAATCTACGGATCATCAAACCGGAGTCATAGTTTTTTTCAATTGATACTCCTCGAACCGCCGAGAGATGTACAGGATGAAGTGCGATAAATTGCTGATTTGGGAATGAAATACAAAATGATGAACTTTTAGAAACTAACATTGTTATTTTACTCATATTGGACAATAATGGAAGTTTCTAAGTGTTCATTATTTTCACTTCTTTTCCAAATGAGCAATTTACCGCGCTCCATGCACCCTGTGCGTGAGAGTCAATCGACAGCGCAGTTACAAATTATTTTTTAAGCCTAAATCCTTCGAATTAATCCTGAGACCTATCGTGGAGAAGTTGAAATTGTAAGTTCTTCTCGTCAGCGAGATGCTCACGAAGAACGTTGGTATTTTCAGGACTGAGATCAAACCTTGGGAGCAATTTCTCCTGTACGGAACTGCAAGCTCTACAGTACCACAAGTTCAGAACCCACGGGTACTTTGTGTGCCTGCCTTGCAGACCGAGAAGTAAGCTAACCATTCCAAGGTCAGAAAGGAGGGCTTTAGAAGTTTTCAGAGAAAAGAGTTTTAGAAATTTAGTACACGTTGAGAAGGAAGGAATTGAAAGTTTAGAATATAAGTTGAGAAGGAAAGCGCCAGAAATTTAGTATTCGTTAAGAGGGAAGGTATTGGAAAAAAGCATTCGTAAAAGGAAAGCGTTAGATAGTGTTCGATCCAATCGCAAGCGATACAATCGGGTTCGATCCAGTTGAGTTCGATCCAGTTGGGTTTGATCTAATCGTTTTCGCTCCAATCCAATTGTGTTCGACCCAAATATGCTTGATCCAATTGTGTTCGCGTATGGTAATCTAATTGCGGTTGCCGTATGATAATCCAGTTGTAAAGTAAAGTAAACTCATTTAACGACAGCTTCGGTCCAAGACTATTTAGCTGTCGCTTTGGCAGTGTGCCAAAGTTACAAAACGTTATACATTTTTAGGGGATCATTGCATTGTATACGTCGTGATCTTGAATTCTGTCCATAATTTCCGGATATAGGTTAGTTGACGAGGTTTTGCAAGTAATCAGGTCGTAAGCTTCGTTGCCTTTTCGTTGAGTTTTCGTTGAGTTTTCGTTGAGTTTTCGTTGCGTTTCGTTGCGTTTGGTAAACAAAACCCTGTGTTATTTTAACAACAGGGAAGCCTACCTAACCGTTAGCTAGGGCCCTCACATTGTCCCCCTGGGAGCGCTAGTTCCCATAGATACAATAGTTGTATCCCCCTGAGGGGGGCATAAAAGCAATGGCTGACACAAAAACAATCTTTGCAGAACCGAAATACTGACACTAGCTTTTTATTTATACCTTCAAGGTTGAGTCAACTTTACTCTAAGTCACCCTGTACAATGCACATCAGTATTCTCCTCGTACGTGATAGCACGTTCCCTTACATTTGCGCTTGACTCGTTGCACATTCATTTCAAGGTGATGTCATTTATTGTGTCATACTCAACAAATGCTATTTCTGAAATGTCGTATACAATATATGAAATATTTCAAAACGTACAACGATGTGATGGGGAAAACGCCATATGCTTCATTCATTCTATACATACAAGGCATTAACTCTTTAAGTTCTGCTCACTGCTCAATCATCGATAACAACACTTTTATTTAGCTTCTGTATTCATGATACACAACTTCGTTGAGCACCTAGTGAATAATAATAATAATAATGAGAGGTGCTGATACAATCAACATTAAAGCACGGACGCGGGTCCTTTACTGCTCCCCTCTACGCATGTCGTCTGCGACCATAAGATCAATTTAACAGTTTATCATTAAAGGTAAGTCAATTGCTAAAACAAAGTTACTGAGACATTTAAACTAGGTCGTAAGCAGCGTTTCGCTGCGTTTCGTCGCGTTTCGTTGCGTTTCCCGTTAGCTCGGGTCCTCACATTTACCCCCTGGGAGCGCTAGATCCCATAGATACAATAGTTGTATCCCCCTGAGGGGTATTGTGTTTGTCATATGATAATCCAATTGCGTTTGCTAAATGACGTTCCAATCATGTTTGTCACGTGATGATTCAGTTGTCTTTGCCTTCTCTTTAGGTTGATACAACTATTCTATCAATTGGAATTAGCACTCGAGGGGAAAACTGTGAAGTCCCGAGCTAAGAGTTAAGTAGGCCTTCTTTTTGTTGAAAGAAAATATGCTTTTTCGTTAAGGTCCATCTGTTTTCGGTCCACTGCCGCCCTGTTTATCAGCGCCTGTGACTCTCTTCTTTAACTTTTGTCTTGTTTCTCAACTTTCCTTCTGCAATTACTGTTTTTATGCACAGGGGATCCAGAGTGGGAACACGCTTGTGCATAAATTTTGCGTTTCGTAAACTCCACACTAGAAGGTGTTTTCATCCTTCCTCTCTTTGAACATCTTTGTTGTAGTAAGAAGGCTGAATCTATTGTAACTTATAATCAATCAATCATTGTGAAATAATGAACGCCCAGCAGAGAGGGAACCTAACAAATTGTCCCTGTGGAGGAGATATTTCAAACCCGCTTTTAAACTTTCAATCGCACTGAGATCAGAAATTCCTAACTCTTTCATAAAACGTGGCGAGGAAGGTTTCTTAACGAAGAAGTCGCCATTTAGTAATTATTTTTATTGAACACTGAAAACACTGAAAACCGATGTCAAAATTGCTGAAATTTGGCTTATTCAACTGTAAGCTTAATGGAAAAAATTCATTAACCAGAAAAACTGACCGCAGTTTTGAAATAAACAGGACAATTGTTGTCTACATTAGCAAATGAATCTAACGCAAAAGTTTTCTTATAGTTGTTCCGAATAGTTTTGACTTTTCATTGGTGTTTATAGGGTTGAAAGTCAATGTATTAAAGAACCAAACACTCTATACAGGGTGTTGGTCGAACTCATGGTACAAACTTCGGCTACTAGTAGAAAATTCAAATTTAAACACTTTTTCATCAGTGAAAAAATATCGAAAAACGCTTAGTTTTTTAATTATTGGGCTTATCAGTTTTTAATGCTGCGCATCAAGAACTCCCGGCGATCCTAGTTAACCACATGCACTAATGTTCAATAATAACACACGAGGGTAATGAAAAACTTTAAATAACATGAGGTACTTTAAAAATAATAGAAAGTAACGCATCAAAGTAGCTGTTTAAAATTTCGACCATTAACATCGATACACTCACGACACCTTCGTCGAAGAGAGTTGCGTACGTTGCCAAGCATTCCTGGGTTGTCAGCGATATCTCCAGCAGCGACTGCAATTCGAGCGACAAGGTCTTCTTCCGACTCCACAGGTGTCGCTTAAATCAGTGATTTCAAGTGCCCCCATTAGAAAAAATCTAACGGAGTCAAATCAGGTGATCTCGGTGGCCAGGACACAGCACCACCACGACCAATCCATCGATTTGGAAATTTTTGGTCAAGAAACCGTCGCACATTTAGAGCAAAATGTGCTGAGCTCCATCGTGTTGAAACCAAAGTCGTCTACGAATACCTAATGGTACATTTTCCAATAAACCAGGAAGGACTTCTTCAAGAAAGATTTTGTACACATCTCCAATAAGACGCTCTGGCAGAATGTATGGACCAATGAGTTGATTGTGCACGATACCTGCCCAAACATTGACAGTGTAGAGATGTTGGTGAGGACGTTCATGGATGACATGAGGGTTGTTCTGCTGCCATGAGTGAAAGTTATGATAATCAAAAATTCCATCTCGGCTGAAAGTTGCTTCATCCGTAAACAACACACACTCTGCAAAATTGGCATCTTCTACCCCCCGATCTAAAAACCACTGCGCGAATCGCTCACGGGGACCATAATCAACGGGAAGGAGACCCTGGACTCTCTGGAAGTGATACGGATGATTATTATACCGGTTCAATGCATGCCACACTGTACTATGGTCACGAATACCCAAAGATGCTGCTGCGGCACAGGTGCTCGTACGCGGGTCTACGGAAATGTTCCAACACTTCTTGCTCTCGATAATAATTTATTGGGCGACCAACGCCTACTCTGTTTACACTAAAACTGCCGGTTTCCGTCAATCTTCGGTACAATGCAGTGAATAATCGATGATCAGGGACTTCTCGATTAGGGTAACGTACGTGATAGATTCTCGCGGCACGTCTTGCATTACCATTAGCAGCACCATAAGTGAAATGCATGTCTGCCATTTGTGCATTTGTAAGGCGATACATCTTACCACTTCAGTGCCACGGTGCTAACTGACAAAAGATGCACATACGCTTCTCACCAAGGGTCGCTAACGTTGACTAGGAATTTCTAGAAATTTCCTGAACCTGTGAATTAATGTTTTTAACTGTAAATAAAACATGTTCGATTCTGCCAACACTTGTTCATTCTAATTCCCCATATTGCCCTTATTCCTGTCTGTTGCGAAATCGCTGTTGTGTTCTTGTAGCGTAGCATTAAAAACTTCTAAGCCCAATAATTAAAAAACTAAGCGTTTTTCGATATTTTTTCACCGATGAAAAAGTGTTTAAATTCATATTTTCTACAAGTAGCCGAAGTTTGTACTAAGAGTTCCACCAAGACCCTGTATATTACTCTATATTACACTTTGAAATATTACAGATTATTTTTTGCGGAGATTGTTCATCGTTGTTAAGATGGTTAAAAGCCCGTTCAAATATAATAAGTGAACCTCCAAAAATTGAACGCATCATCAGCCAATGGGTAAGGCATCAGCCAATGTGAACGTTGTATAAAATGAAAAATATTTCACTTTACCCCCATATAAGAATTGCTGCCTACGAGTATTATTCTAGAATATAGTTCAGGTGAAATATGACTGGCAATGGTGCTAAGTAGAACAATTATTTTGTTGCACACTTAAATGGGCAGGTGACATTATGACGTAAAGTATAATAACCAAATAGTTGTATATTTACATAAAATTTCGTATGAACATCAAAATTATTCACTGTTGAGTCATTCGTTTCGCTGAAAATGGGTCTTCATCCGGCAGGAGTTGCCGCCATGGGTGAAGTACCTAGAAGAAAACAAAATTAACGCCATGAAGCAGTTGGAACAAACATTATTGGAAATACAGGGGCCCAATGATGAAGATATTGTGGAGGACCTTCTCGATCTCGTGAGCTCTTTGTACAACGTAGACATGCCGGATGTTGTCGAACTAGTAGTGAACCCGAAACTGACCAACGAAGATTTATACCACATCTTCAGCGCTGTTAAAACAATCTTGCATTACGGAGCTGATGTTAGAAACTACGATACCAACTGGACGGGCAACTTGAGATGTTTGAAGAGTTTAATGCAACATTTGAAGGTTTGCAAAATGCGCAGTCCTCGCTACAAACGAGCTGTGATGAAGCTGGATCGTCGGAAACTGCAATTTTTATCGACATTGAAAGAATTGCAAATCAACGCAGGTCTTGAAGCTGTTCTGTGCGGACGGGAGATTCGTCGAGCATGGATCAGGGTTGTCCAGGCTGACACAATCTACAAATTTCTAGCAGACGAGTCTGGCTGTTGCGCCATCTGTCTTGATTTTCCTCTAGGTGATGCCAGTGGCATCAAGATTGCCTTTCACTGTGGCCACGTTTTCTGCAAGAACTGTGTCCAGCTATACAGGAAGTGAGTTGGGTGCATTGAATCGGTTTGATTAACGGGCATTTTTTCTGTAGGAGCTGTGGTTAACAGTAAGTAATTGTCCGAAAGACATCTTTTAATGCGGAGAGAAGAGCTCAACTGTAAACCATCGTTAACTGAAAACCATCATTAATTTGAAACCATCGTCAATTGAAAACCATCGCTAACTAAAAACCATCGCCAACTTAAAACCATCGTCAATCGGAAACCATCGTCAATTGAAAATCATCGTCAATTAAAAACCATCGTTAATTGAAATCCATCGTCATTGAAAACCATCGTCAATTGAAAACCATCGTCAATTGGAAACCATCGTTTATTGAAAACCATAATTGATTGAAAACCATCGTTAGAGGAAAACCATCGTCAATTGAAAACCATCGTTAACAGAATGCCATCGTCAATTGAAAAGACAGAAGAAAAGAAAATCAGGTTATTTCCAATAAAGGCCAAATATGAAATATTGGACATTGGATTTTAAAATACCTTAACATTAAAACATACTTACTTGATACTCACACATGGGTATCGTAATGCCCATGTCACATGTTGAAACGAAGAAATGATAGAGAGAAAAGCACAAAAAATGCGTTCCCTTCGTTGCATTAATCTGATTTTGACAATGCAAATAAATGTAGGTAACTAAGAAGACATAATTCTAGTGACGTATAGATAAAAACACTCTCGTTACTGCGCACTTACATTGAAATATGAGCAAACGAACATAGGAACTGGTGATATAAGGGATTGATGTTAAAAGTAAAACGGGCAGATTCAAATTATTAGCGTTCAAGACGATGAGGTCGACATTCGAGGCAATTTTTCTTGTTCTGCATCAACTAGTGTGCCAGATAACGAGCTCGGAGAGAATAAGATATTTTGCCCTAACACAAAAATTTAAATGTTATTTTCACGAACAGATCGAACTCAAGTGAGCTGACTTCCGGAAATTTTTGGCGGCTTCCTCAAAACCACTCTGGAAACGATCCTTGAAGAAACTATGCTGTGTGGAACCATTAAGGTGCAAGTTTTTAATTAACGATGGTATTCAATTGACGATGGTTTTCAATTGACGACTGTTTTCAATTAACTATGGTTTTCAATTGACGATGGTTTTTAATTGACGATGGTTTTTAATTGACGATGGTTTTCAATTGACGATGGTTTTCAATTGACGACTGTTTTCAATTAACTATGGTTTTTGATTGACGACTTTTTCAATTAACTATGGTTTTCAATTGACGATGGTTTTTAATTGACGATGGTTTTTAATTGACGATGGTTTTTAATTGACGATGGTTTTTAATTGACGATGGTTTTTAATTGACGATGGTTTTTAATTGACGACTGTTTTCAATTAACTATGGTTTTCAATTGACGACTGTTTTCAATTGACGATGGTTTTTAATTGACGATGGTTTTTAATTGACGAGGTTTTCAATTGACGAGGTTTTCAATTGACGACTGTTTTCAATTGACGACTGTTTTCAATTAACTATGGTTTTCAATTGACGATGGTTTTCAATTGACGATGGTTTTCAATTGACGACTGTTTTCAATTGACGATGGTTTTCAATTGACGATGGTTTTTAATTGACGATGATTTTCAGTTGACGACTGTTTTCAATTGACTATGGTTTTCAATTGACGATGGTTTCAATTGACGATGGTTTTTAATTGACGATGGTTATCAATTGACGACTGTTTTCAATTGACGACTGTTTTCAATTGACTATGGTTTTCAATTGACGATGATTTTTAATTGACGATGGTTTTTAATTGACGATGGTTTTTAATTGACGATGGTTTTCAATTGACGACTGTTTTCAACTATGGCTTTCAATTGACGATGGTTTTCAATTGACGATGGTTTTCATTTGACGACTGCTTTCATTTGACGACTGTTTTCAATTAACTACGGTTTTCAATTGACGACTGTTTTCAATTAACTATGGTTTTCAATTGACGACTGTTTCCAATTAACTATGGTTTTCCATTGAAAACTTGCAACTTAAAGTTTCCACACAACATAGCTTCTTCAAGGATCGTTTCCAGAGTGGTTTTGATGAAGCCGCCAAAAATTTCCAGAAGTCAGCTCACTTGAGTTCGATCTGTTCGTGAAAATGATATTCAAATTATTTTTATAGACTGTCCGTTCTATGAGAAACTTCAACCTTTATCACTCGTAAATGTAAGGCCAGATGAAAGCATCACGTTAATAATTCCTGCCACGTTAATAATTCGTTGACTGTTGGATATTAAAGTTGTTTCCGTATCTTATACAGGGTGTTTTTTTTTACTTTGAACAAACTTCGAACTTAGGTACAAAAACTCAAAATAAATCGATTTTCATGAATGACAAAATGTTCAAAACTCATTAGTTTTCGAGTTATAGTTACTTGAAGAATCTTAGAACTTCAAGTAGGATTGCACGCGCGCACCATTTTTAGCGCTACCTTTGATAGTTAAAGAGGTTTTTGGGCCCCACTAATGTAGTATTTTTGTAATTTCACAATGAAATTTGCGTGTACACGTTTTACAAATAAGAATAAATTGTCCTAAATGAGTAATCATCAATTATTATCATGTAAGCTAACCATTAATCCGTAAGCATTGCAGGACACAGGTAAAAAACATAATCAATACAAACTTTAATGTAAGAACTCTAAAGCAAGAATAAACTTGAATACAGTTTCATTACAACAGTTACTCGAAATGGCCTCCATGAACTTCAACAGGCCGTATTACGGAAATGCCTGGCGTGTTTCAATCTGTAAGGCGCTCACTGGCTGTTAGATGTCGTAAATGTGTTGAAGTTCATGGAGGCCATTTCTAGTAATTGTTGTAATGAAACTGTATTCAAGTTTGTTCTTGCGTTAAAGTTCTTACATTAAAGTTTGTATTGATTATGTTTTTTACCTGTGTCCTGCAATGCTTACTGATTAATGGTTAGCTTACATGATAATAATTGATGATTACTCATTTAAGACAATTTATTCTTATTTGTGAAACGTGTACACGCAAATTTCATTGTGAAATTACAAAAATACTACATTAGTGGGGCCCAAAAACCTCTTTTAACTATCAAAGGTAGCGCTAAAAAGGGTGCGCGCGTGCAATCCTACTTGAAGTTCTAATATTCTTCAAGTAACTATAACTCGAAAACTAATGAGTTTTGGACATTTTGTCATTCATGAAAATCGATTTATTTTGAGTTTTTGTACCTAAGTTCGAAGTTTGTTCAAAGTAAAAAAAAACACCCTGTATACGCAATGATGTGCAAGTTTGGAGCAAACATTTCCAGTTTTAATAAACCTTTCAAATTCGCTACTCTCTCACTGTACTCGCGGTTAAAATTCTGTGATTCCAGGACGAACTTATCATTATGCTCAACTTCAACGAATTCACTAAAAAATTTGAACATAACTTCGGCTTTCTCAACGTACAGTGATATAAAAAATTTTGATATTTCTCCCACTTAATATTTTCTTGGCATGGATTTTTTTTTAACATACTGATATTCAAGATTGTAATCATTTGTTCCGTTTTTCATTTACCAGGTACAAGGTTTTTTTTTCAAATATACATTGTGATATTCAAGATTGTAATCATTTTCCCGCTTTATATTCACTTGGCATGGGTTTTGTTTTGCAGGTATAGTGATATTCAAGTCCGTTATCATTTTTTCAGACAGTTTTATAATAACTAGGCGTGGATTCATAAAGCACAGTTTTATTTTCCAAAATTAACGTTCTTTTGTATTTTCCAGTGACAAATGCCCCATGTGCCGGCAGAGAGTCGAATTTTTCATCGACGAGAAAGATTTCAAGTCCATAAAAGAGCTGCAGAGATCAAGAAGAATTTTCAGTAAATCTGAAAAAAGCATCAAAGGTTCCTAGGGAACGGCGAGTATTTTTAACATGTTGACCGTCACTTCGAGCCAACCCCACCCCTTCCCCGCCGAACTGACGGCCAACATGTTAAAAATACTGGATAATGATGTATTCATACTTCAATCAAGTCTGATTCATATCACCTTGTACATTGGGGTTTCAAATGCCTTATAACTAACACCGGGACGCAATGTCGGTTACTCCCGGTCAAGCCGGTACCCAGTTCCTACCGCCGCGTAGAGTGGGGAATTGCGACTGTGTTCTTCTGGTTCCCAATTGGGAGAATCACCGAGCGGCGCTACCAGGATTCGAACCGCCGACACCTTCTTGTGGAGCGCGCACCCTTTTACCCACTCGGCCACGGTGACTACAACCACTCTTACTCTTAAGGGGGACAACCCAGGGATTTTTGGTCAAAAGTATCGATTTTTATTTTCCCTGAAAAGGGTCATTAGGTAGTGAGCTATTATGTCATACAATTTTATGTGGCTACGGGCATTAGAACCCCTCCCGAGAGAGGTGGAAGGGGACCAAAAATCATAAACATTTGACCCCATATAAAAAGAAATCAAAAAGGAAAATGAAAAATTTGGCTACTCTTGTTTGTTAGAAATGCTTCAAGAATTCCAAAACTGACTTTGATTTTCTTGTAGCATGAAAACTCATTGACTTGTATTCATTTGAAATAAACCATAAAATGACACAAAAACAAATTTTTCATATTTTCTCAGAAACTAAGGCCAAAATCGAAAAAATGACATGAGTAAAATGTGTTTCTGTTTTAAAATTACATGTAATGGTCTAATTTAGAAGAATCAGTCCACAAAAAATTTACCATGTTTCAAAAAATGAAAAATAAATGTATTTGCTTATACAATTTATTCACGTAATTTACAATTCACAGTGTAAATATGAAATTGTGCATGCGTACTATTTGTAGATAATTCAAAATTAATACAGCATTCAGGTACAAAAATTGGCCATTACATTACACTTTACCAAAAAATTTACGTTTTTGCCTCATACAAAATAATTCATCATTCAAAATAATAGAAGTCAGTGAGCTTTTATGCAAGGAAAAAAAGAAAGACCGTTTTGAAATCCTTGGAATATTTCTCTGACAAATTAATGGATCCTGATTTTCCAATTTGTACATTTAATTTTTTTTATCATAGTTCAAAACAAAAAATTTGGTATATATTAGTTAGTGATCAAAAATCGCATGTCAAAAGAAAACGAAAAGGAAAATAGAAAATTCAAATCCATTAGTTTGTTCGAAATGTTACATTGCCTTCAAAACTGTCTTTGAATTGTTCTAGCACAAAAACTCATTGTCTTCTATTCATTTGAAATCTCCATAAAAATGATCAAAAAAGTAAAATTAAATTTTTTACAAGAAATTAAGGCCTAAATCAAAAACAGTACATGAGTAAAATATGTTTAAAAAAACATATGCTGGGCAAATTTCAGACCAATCAGACCAAAATTTAAAAATCACTGGGTTGTTAATTGGAGTACGGAATACCAGTACCGATATATCGAATACCAGTCTCGATACATCGAATACCATTATCGATACATCCAATACCAGTATCGATACATCCAATACCAGTATCGAAATATCGAATACCAGTATCGATATATCGAATACCAGAATCAAAATATCGAAAAGCAGTATCGAAATATCGAAAGATAGATAAAACACCTTTGCGCTTTCATGTAGGAACACATGCGATTCAGAAACATTGAGCATGAGCTATGGTAAAGAGGGCAGTGACTGGGGTTGTAATGATGGTGGTTGTAATGATAATGGTTGTTATGATGGTGGTTTTGATGATGGTGGTCATGATGACGGTAATATGAGTACGAAAATGCTGACGTTGGAGGTTTAATTTTTGATTAAACAACAAAAGTAGTATTTTTTAAACGTGTCATATTTTTTTACTCCTTGTTTGATATGAAATATGCGATCACTTTACCATCATGATAATGGTATTAAGATCAGACCGTACTTCTCCCAACAGCTTCCTGTATTCTGATGATACCTACTGGTTTAACTTATAAGACAAGCTGATGCAACCATCTTCATATCCTCATATTAGAGTATCTTGAATCGTCTTCATATCCTCATATTAGAGTATCTTGAATCGTCTTCATATCCTCATATTAGAGTATCTTGAATCGTTCTCACATCCACATATTAGAGCATCTTGAATCGTCTTCATATTCTCATATTAGAGCATCTTGAATCGTCTTCATATCCTCATATTAGAGCATCTTGAATCGTTCTCATATCCTCATATTAGAGCATCTTGAATCGTCTTCATATTCTCATATTAGAGCATCTTGAATCGTCTTCATATCCTCATATTAGAGTATCTTGAATCGTTCTCATATCCACATATTAGAGCATCTTGAAGACTTTGCACTTTTGGGGGATTATTACCTTATTTTTTTGTCACAACATACTGCGTTCTAGCCAGAAGATTCTAGTGAAAGGGATAACTCAGGCAAATGATTTTTTGAATACACACTAAACATTCATAAATCCTAAACTGAAAGCTGGCGTGGCAAGCTTCATGATAAGTACAGAAAAAATTCAGAAATCTGCTAAACTTGAGTTCCGCACGGTCGGAGTTGGATTACTTATTCACCAAACGTCATGGGTGGACCAACTTTTTCAAAACTCCGAGACAAATTATTGAGACGATTTTCATGAGTTAACA
Source organism: Platorchestia sp. MABIK (assembly GCA_014220935.1). Lineage (NCBI taxonomy): Eukaryota > Metazoa > Arthropoda > Malacostraca > Amphipoda > Talitridae > Platorchestia > Platorchestia sp. MABIK. The sequence continues at coordinate 51,207 of JACJUY010003847.1, read as the reverse complement.
TTTATCCCAGCTGTGCAAGCGTTCAGTTCAGTTCCTTCGACCAGAGCTGTTGCGCACACTTGCAAAATCTCCACCGTAAATCGCAGTTATGGAATTACTATGGGATTAAATTGTGGCTTCTGGACTATGGGATTAAATTGTGACTTCTAGATTCACAGTGGGATTAAATTGTGACTTCTGGATTTACTATAGGATGAAATTTTGACTTCTGGATTTACAATGGGATTAAATTGTGCCTTCTGGATTTACTATAGGATTAAATTGTGACTTCTGGATTTACAATAGGATGAAATTGCGACTTTTAGATTTACAATGGGATTAAATTGTCCCTTCTGGATTTACAATAGGATGCAATTGTGACTTCTACACCTTTTTCACTTCAAATTAATCCAAGTCAAGTTCAATCTAATCCAAGTCAAATTCAAATTAATCACAGTCAAATTTAACATATATAAAAGAATACATTTGGATTTCATGTGTGTAATGTTGTCTTCCGTACTATCGGTTCGTAAATTAATTTTAAAAATACCTTTTTCAGTATCTGATGTACCGATTTCTCTAACATAGGAGTATAGAAGAAAAGTGTTTCTCATTGAATTTCAATCAGCGCTTCCCTCAAGATGGATCTCTACAACCAATCAACGGACTATCAAACAAGTGAAGATGAACAAGAAAATATACGCCCCGGAGTGAGGAGAGGAGTAAAGAGAGGAAAATACAAGAAAACTCGAGAAGAAAAATGCAGAGTGATAGATGCTGCATTGAAAGATGAAGATTGGAGAGCAGTGGCAACATTTTTCTTGCTAATGCAGGAATGTATCTGTGTAGTAATGTACTCATATAAATTGTAATCAAACGGAATCGCACAGTAGTACTCAGTGAATCGCATTTGTATATTTTTTATAAGATTAAACATACATATCGTCCGAAGTAATCTTTTGTATTTCAATGTATATGATTTCATGTACAGTATATATATGTGTGATAAAGTGGAATTACACGAATATAAATCTCTGTAAGTGTAAATAAATCGTCGAAACTATGTGTGTGTGCAACATAAAATTACCTTTTGAACATAAATATTTGAATGTGTGCACACTGTCATCAATGTAGAATTTTAAAACAATTTTAATGAATGAGGAGTATAATTCGAAGATTTTATAATTGACTTGCATCTTTTACACACCTCAAAGATCTGAATCACACTCTGCCTCCTGATGCTGAATACTTACCACATTTTACGACAGCTTGTTTCTATATCGCAGAAATTTTATGTATTCCTTGCTGAGAGGAAAAACAGTCGTCTTGCTCATCACATCCAATATATACATATTTAACACAAAAAGCTCAAATTAACAAGTGATTATGTCAATTTTTAAGTCAACTTAGGGTTAAATTAATTTTAATATGACCTGGATTAATTTGAACTTGACTTGGATTAATTTGGACATGACTTGGATTAATTTGAACTTGACTTGGATTAACTTGAACTTGACTTGGATTAATTTGAACTTGACTTGGATTAATTTAAACTTGAATTGGATTAAATTGAACTTGACTTGGATTAAATTGAACATGGCTTGGATTAATTTTAAGTGAAAAAGGTGTAGATTTACAATGGGATTAAATTGTGATTTCTGCATTTATTTTAGGATTAAATTGTGACTTCTGCATTTACAATAGGATTAAATTGTTACTTCTGGATTTACTATGGAATTAAATTGTTGCATCTTGATTAACTGTGGGATTAAATGATCACTTCTGGATTTACTGATTAAACGATTACTTCTGGATTTGCTGTAGATTAAATTCTGAATCCAGTGCTGTAGACTTCACACAATACATGATATCAACTAAGTCGCGAGCATCAGAAAGAGACCTCTAAATGACAACTATGTTTTTAAAATTAGGTCTTCCTCTGCGAAAAATATACGTATAATTTCAGAGTCAAACTGCGATCAAGAAAGCCAAAGCTGATTTGCTTACACCGTAAACGTATTCTCCAAAGCGTAGAAATAAAGAGTACTGCAACAGTGCTTATATCGTGCGTCGTACCGTAATGGGATTCCCCAAAGAGAACAAATAAAGAGTATTTCAACAGTATCAACATTAACCTAGCATTGCGGCGAAGACATTCTCTAGAGCGTAGAAATAATTAGTTTTGTAAAAGTGCTAGCACAAACCTCGCATTGCGGTTGTAATTTTTTTTTTCATTATCATTAGTAATTGGCGAAGAGAATAAAACATTTATATTAATGGCGCCTACAATGTGAGTAAGGAAGTCTGTGACGATTGCATGATGAAGATTGCAGCTAAAACTAGAATCCAACGCATGGTCCAGACTACAAGCATAACGGACAAACATAGCTTTATTTTCAATGAAAGGTTTCATAAGAGTCTACACTGTTGTCGGCTGACATGATGGCTAACTAACATGTTTAATATACGATTATCAATTTGAAATACCCTTTTCAATTAAAACAAGAGATGCAAGTTGAGAAAAAACGTCTAATAACCCACAAGAATTTACAAGGAATCACAATTATCCAAAGTTTCTTTAAGAAAACATCATTTTCCTGTCTTTCTTATTACGAAAAATGACCATGTCTCTTGCAGTAAGCTACGGAATGAAACTTACTCATATCGTCAAGTAAACGAATCAAATTTTGGAGAAATGCGCACCGTTCTAGAAGAATCAATGCCAACACTGCACATCTCTCAACAAGACAATGATGCAACGAGCATTGATGAAGCAGTAGTAAAGTTGACTGAAACTATAATGACCGCATACAATCAGTGTTGCCCAATTGTAACTCGAACAGTTACACCGAAAAATAGAGAAAAGCCCTGGATCACTGAAGACATCCTGATAGTATAAAAAAGCGTCAAGCGTACCTAGCCCTCCTTTGCGAAGGGCGAATATCTAGAGAAACATAACAGATTCAGAAACTATGTGACAAATCAGATAAGGACATCAAAAAAGAACTCCTTTACGCTCAAGTTTTCTCAATTTAAAGCTGACGTTAAAAAGACTTGGCGCCTCCTAACTCTTGCTATAAACCGAATAACGCCTATAAAAAGAAAATTGAAAATGTTGTTCAAGATAATGTAAAATACCATGAGAAGAAATGAATTGCTAATCTCTTTAACCATTTCATCGTAAACGTAGGGAAAACTATAGCTGATGGTATTCCCAGTATATCTACGGGTCACCTCGAATACATGGATCATATTCGAGAACACAACTCCCGTTTCTTTACGCCTACCAACTCTTCCGATGTAATTGCGTGCCTAAACAACCTGAAAAATAAATCGAGTGGGTTACAAACGTTCTCGACTGAAGTAATTAAAGTTATTGCTGAAATTGTAGCCCCGCTCATGTCCAACATTATTAACCAGTCTCTCTTCCTAGGCACGTTTCCGAACTCCCTCAAAGTTGCTAAAGTAACCCCTATCTTTAAAAATGGTGAAAAAACCAGTGTAAACAATTATAGACCTATCTCCGTGCTACCAATTATTAGCAAGGTATTCGAGAAAATTGTGGATAAAAAAGTGTACTCTTATTTTGAACAAAAATCACTTCTCTATGATAAACAATTTGGGTTTCGCTTTAAAAAATCAACAACACAGGCTGAATTGAATTATTTACAAGACCTTTATTCTAATATAGATAAAGAAAAGCCTGTCTTCGCTGCATTTATTAACTTTCGAAAAGCATTCAATTGTGTGGACCATAACATATTACTCTCGAAACTACACTGTTATGGCATTTAAGGGGTTGCCCATGTTTGGTTCAGATCATATACCCAAGAAATCGGAAGCAATACGTTGTCATTGGCGATGCAAAATCGGACCTACAGACAATTAGCCATGGAATTCCACTAGGATCTGTCCTTGGGCCTCTCTTTTTCTAATTTTTATCAATGATATTATTAAATCTACATCATTTTTCAAATTCACACTTTCTGCCGATGACAGCACGCTTTCTACGGTCCTTCCAAACCAAAATCCCGCTCTGATTGCGGAGAGTATAAATAATGAACTCCAAAAGATTTCACTGTGGCTTAAAGCTAATAAAACATTTAATATCGATAAAAATACAAACATATTATATTCTCATACAAGAAAAATATACCTCTCCCACGCATAAAAATTAGCGAATGTGAAATCGAAGAAACCGACTTATGTAAGCTCCTGGGCATCAACATAGATAAAGATCTGACCTTCAAAGAGCACATCGTCCATATTAGTACTAAGTTATCAAAATCCATCGGAATCCTTAATAAAGTTAAAAAAATTCCTGCCTGAAACAACTTCACAAATGCTTCATCGAACGCTCATTTCACCATATTTGCAATACGGAATAGAAGCATGGCACGGAACTGATAAAAATAAAACCAATATAATTTTTACTCTACAAAAAAAAAATCAGAGGGGAAAAAATCTCGAATATAATGCTCACACAAATGATTCATTCAAAAGTTTACAAATACTTAAACTTGCGAATCTCTACAAACTCTCCAAATGTTATTTCATTTTTTAAAACATTGACCAATGATGGCGACAATAACCTCAAACAATTATTAACTGCACAAATTAGT
>JACJUY010003847.1:19520-43623 GCA_014220935.1 Platorchestia sp. MABIK | reverse complement strand
TTCATGTATCACAGATACTCGCCAAACCCCCTTCTATCCGGCTTGTCCGAAATTCGACAGAGCGACTAAATTCAACTGGTCCGCTCCCTGGAATTTCGAACAGCCTAACAGAGAGCGACTGAAAAAGCTCCCTAAAAAATTTCAGAACCGCCTGATCTGCTATCGAAATCTGCTGCAACTAATACTATTTTCTTGCCAATAAACTCTGGAAATAAACCGAGTATTATCTTCCTCGAGAAGAATACTGGCTCCCAAGAAGGACCAGCTTACGAATTATCAATAGGGCCGAACAGGATTCGCGCACCTAAAATCATCTATCAACTGTCTCCCAAGAACGACCAGTCGAAATAATTATCAAATCGGGCCGAACAGGACTCGCCCCCCTAAATAATCTATTACTGGCTCCCAAGAAAGACCAGCCTCAATAATTATCTAACTATTATCGTCAAACAGAACAGCCTATCAAATCGAATAAAAACCAAATATCTAACAAGTGGCGCCCGAACAGGGACAGCCTAATAATAAACATTTAACAACTAAATTAATTATTTTGTACGGTTTTTGTCAAAATCGTTTCATTTGATAGCTATTGTTACCAGTGATGTAATCAAGACGGAAGCAAACTCACACCTCCGCGAAGCGGCCGTTAATTTACCAGAAGCTTGCTACCAATCAACAAATGGAATACATCGTTAAGACTACACCAGGGTTCAATTTCTCAAAGGAACATGGCAAAATTAACCGTCTCTCTGAGCAAATGAATAGCTTTCTTAACTTGAAGCATGACGTAGAGCTCACAGAGTTGACAACACGTTGAAGGCATGTTGCGCTCTTGCGCTCTCCTCTGAAGATATTTGAATTAAATTATTGATTGTAACATTGGGTGAGTGTTTAGCTCAAGTCGTTCTGGCTAATATGTCTCCAGCGCAGGTTCTGTATTCTTAGTGAACAAATGTAAATTTAGTTTTCAACCTCGTTCTCCACCGTTGGTTTTGAGCGGTTAATTGTAGTGCACATCACCTGATCGGATCTGACGGGGTCAAAGGCCCTAATTCTTTTTTCAGTAAACCAGCAAGTAAACTGCCATGAGTAGAGACTCCCATTACGTGAGTCCAGCCACAGAAAATTACTCGCAGCCGGTATCATGGTTCCAGTACGTGGATGCCTGAACGCTGTTCACCCATCGATGTGATGCAAAACCTCACCTGTCCCCTTCTCGGTTCATCCGCCCTCGAGATCTCGACCGGCATTTATTTGCAAACGCGTAGCTCCCCAAAATTTTATTATCATGTCATTTTTAGGTAAATTTACTCCGACTAAAACTCAAGTTCTTCGCAAGAGAAATAAATTTCCTCCAACTGAAAATCAATTTTACGAAGTGATAAGTAATAAATGGAACGCTGATTAACATGTTGCTTGGGATTCGACCAAGCGGTGAGTCGTGCTTAAATTTTTATTGCTGCGTAACGACCCATTTATGGGTCGATTGAAAAACTTGAACAATCTTTTGAAATTGATGGTATTTAATGGACCCAGTTAATGTTTGGTTTTTATAATATTGCTAACAACTTTTATTGACATTTGAGTTGATTATTGAACTTCAGTTTTACCCATCACAGTAAGCGTATTGAATCTTCTAAATAACAATAAAGATAAAAACAAGGTCTTCCCTCTGCACACTGCTTCCCAACAGGACACAGTGATCTCAAAAAAGTGAAGAAATGGAATATTCAGTGAGAACTGAGGAAAGTTAAAACCTGTACATAAAGTATCTTCAATCACAAGTTTTCTGAGTATAGAAACAGCAATTCAGGCGTATAAAAATGAAATGACAAATAAGATAACGTGAAAAAGTCATAAAAACAGAGAGAAGCAAAGTAGGTACGCAAAAATTCCCGAAGCTGAGCTGAGGGCTGACAGAAGCTGAGGTAACCTGACAGAATCTCACCTGGGGGCCCACTCCAGTCCTCGTGAAGTATGATAGACAAACCCATCTAAACTAAGCTAATTGCCTATTTAATGCATATTGATGGGATTACTCCAATTTAAATTCAAATTTCTCAACATGAAAGTCAATGCCCTGCTGTTGAAAATGAACAGTTTCAAAGTGATTGTAAATTTCTTCAAAGTTTGAAATATCCCAAGTTAAAGTACCTCAGAGTCCCATTGCTTAATTCATGTCATACATCAAGTACTTGCTATATGAAAGTCCCATTTCCTTATCAGAAATATCAGTAAAAATTCATAAACAAGATGTTCATCGCAAAAGAACAATGTTTATGTAAAGTGGTGCAAATGTATCTTCTAAACATGTTGATTAGAAAAATATTCGACAAAAAGTTGCAATGAACTGAATGACTCCTTCCACGATATTGGAACAAGATGATAATACCGAATATAGAATTTAAATTAAGTTACAAAAAATATTCTTCTGCAACGTGGCGCGTCGGAGATCTCCAAGAAAATAGGAAACGAGAACAAACAAACTTGCGGGTGCGTACTCACAACACAACTGAAAGAGAAAATTACCACTAGAGAACCGATCTTCTAATTAACTTTGTTTTATTTAGTATTAAAAGTGTAACATAAGAATAAACGTTAGATTTTAATCTGAAAATCTCACCAAAGGAACCGAAAACAAAGGATTCAACTTTATTTCGTTCACGCGCTTCTGGAGAAGACGATGACATTTGAAAGACAATTTAAACAATTTTAATGCCACAAGTGATACAGAGGCAGATTGTTTCTTAAGTTTAGTACAATGGTCAAATTTGAGTATAGCTACCTGTGGGCCCGAATTAGTTCAGCGACTTCTAGGGCATCCTACCATCAACGTTATTATAGGGTTTAATATTATTACTAATGTTTAACCCAATTCATTTAACCTATGTAGTTACGCATTAGACTGATCAATGAAATGGTTAACTCGAAATTCGATGCTTCATTTTACAAAATAGTTTACATGGACTAAAAATGAACTGTATATTCTACATCTTTTTCACTTCAAATTAATCCAAATCAAGTTCAATTTAATCCAATTCAAGTTTAAATTAATCCAACCCTCAGTTGAGTTAAAAATTGACACAATTACTTGTTAATATGAGCTTTTTTGAGTTATATATGTATCTATTGGATGTGATGAGCGAGAAAAACGTTTTTACTTTCAGTAAGAATACTTAAAATTTTTGAAATATAAAAACAAGCTGTCGCAAAATGTGCTAGGTATCCAGCACCAGGAGGCAGAGTGTGATTTAGATTTTTGAGCGGAGTAAGAGATAGAAGTCAATAATAAAGACTTTGTATTATACTACACATTAAAGTTGTTTTACAATTCTACATTAATGGCAGTGTGCATACATTCAAATATTTATGTTCAAAAGGTAATTTTATGCTACACATACACAAGGTTTCGAGGATTTATTTACACTCGTATAGAGATTTCTAAACGTGAAATTCCACTTTATCACACATATGTATGAAATCAAATACATGCAAATACAAAAGATTACTACCGGACGATATGTATATTTATTCTTCAAAAAATATGCAAATGTGATTCACTGAGTTTTAATGTACGATTAAGTTTGATTACAATTTATTTGAGTACATTACTACACAGATACAGTCCTGCATTAGCATGAAAAATGTTGCCACTGCTCTCCAATCATCATCTTTCAATGCAGCATCTATCACTCTGCACTTTTCATCTCGTGTTTTCTTGTATTTTTCTTGTTTCATAGTCCGCTCCTCTCCTTTAACTCCTCATCTTACTCCTGGGCGTAAATTTTCTTGTTCATCTTCACTTGTTTCATAGTCCGTTGATTGGTTGTAGAGATCCATCTTGAAGGAAGCGCTGATCCGAATTCAATGAGAAACACTTTCCTTCAATACTCCTATATTAAAGAAATCGGTACATAAGCTACTGAAAAAGGAATTTTTGAAATTATTTCAAAAACCGATAGTACGGAAAACAACATAACATACATAAAATCCAAATGTATTCCCATGTATATGTAAAATTTGACTGTGAATAATTTGAATTTGACTCGGATTAAGTTGAGTTTGACTTGGATTAAATTGAATTTGACTTGGATTAAATTTAACTTGACTTGGATTAAATTGAACTAGACTTGGATTAAATTGAACTTGACTTGGATTAATTTGAAGTGAAAAAGGTGTATAAACGATTTAAGAGCAGACTGAAGATCAACGATATTAACCTTTGCAAATTACCTTATCAAGACCAGTCATGTAGGAGACAAGATTTGACTTGGGTATCTTTCACGACTAGTATTCTGATAGGAAATGAGATTCATGATTTATTTTGAATACTTTGTAAGAATTACTTACATGGATCTCCGCAGGGATTGAGTTCCAAGTTTTAGTTCCAACGAAGAGGATCCTGTGTTGCGACCGGGCCTTTGAATAATAAGGAAGCACGAATTTACTTCTATTTCGGGTTAAATGGTCGTGCCGACCAGTTTATGCAGTTAATCATTTTTTGAGGCTATTGTCGCCATCATTGGTCAATGTTTGATGAATGAAATTACAAATGGAGAGCTTGTAGAGATCCGCAAGTTAAAGTATTTGTAAACTTTTTAACGAATCATTTGTGTGAGCATTATATTCTAGAATCTTTACCGCTCTGATGGCACTTTTTTGTAGAGTAAAAAGGATTTTTATCTTATTTTTATCAGTACCTTGCCATGCTTCTATTCCGTATTGCAAGTGTGATGAAATGAGCACTCAGTAAGGCATTTGAAAAGCTATTTCCGGCAGAAAATTTTTAACTTTATTTAGGATTCCGATGGATTTTGAAAACTTAGTACTAATATGGGCGCTGTGCTCTTTGAGGTCAGATGCTTGTCTATTATTATACCCAAACTTCCTTGAGTCGGTTTCTTCGATTTTACCTTCGCCAATTTTAGTGCGTGAGAGAGATATATTTTTCTTGTTTGAGAAGGCAATGTATTTTGTTTTATCAATTTTAAGGCTAATTTTATTAGCTTTAAGCCACAATGAAATCTTATGGAGTTCGTTATTTATACTCTTCTCAATCAGAGCGGGATTTTGCTATAGAAGAACCGTAGAAAGCGTGCTGTGATCGGCAAAAAGTATGAATATGAAAAATGATGTTGATTAAATAATATCATTGATTAAAATTAGAAATAGGAGAGGCCTAAGGACAGATCCTTGTGGAACTTCATGGCTAGTTGTCTGTGGATCCGTTTTTGCATCTTCAATGACTCGGTATTGCTTCCGATTAGTCAGGTATGATCTGAACCAATCATAGACAACCCCTCGAATGCCATAACAGTGTAGTCTCGAGAGTAATATGTTATTGTCCACACTATCGAAGGCTTTTCGAAAGTCAAGAAATACAGAGAAGACAGGCTTTCCTTTATCTATAATTGAATAAAGCAAATAAATCATTTATAATCATGAATAATTACAAATTTATGAAAAAGTTATAAATAATTTAATATTGCCTGCGTTGTTGATTTTTTAGAGCGAAAACCGAATTGTTTATGATAGAAAAATTATCTTTGCTCAAAAGAAGAATACACCTTTTTATACACAATATTCTCGAAAACTTTGCTAATAATTGGTAGCACAGAGATAGGTCTATAATTGCTCACACAGGTTTTTTCACCACTTTTAAAAATAGAGGTAACTCTAGCAGCATTGAGGGAGTTCGGGAAAGTGCCTAGGAAGAGAGACTGGTTAATAATATTGGATGTGAGCTGGGCTACAATATCAGCAATAGCTTTAAATACTTTAGTTGAAAACGTTTGTCACCCACTCGATTTCTTCTTCCCGTTGTCTATGCACGCAATTACATCGGAAGAGTAATGACAAAATAGTTGTGTTCACGAATATGATCCATGTAATCCAGGAGATCAGTAGGTTCACATGGAATACCATCAACTGTAGTTTTCCCTACGCACACGAAGAAATTGTTAAAAATAGTAGCAAATCTTTCCCTACAGTCCTTCCACGTCGAATAATACCACAATCGCGCTTCTACGTAAAAAATTGTAGAGTGGGAAAAGTTTTGCGCAAGTACAATTATTTTTTCTTATGTTCGCACAATAACTTTTTTCGATTGCGAAAATCGAAAAAATTCAATCTGGAGAATGTGCTCAGAATTCAATTTTACATATCTGTATTTATTTTCGTTTCTCTAGATGCAATAGAAACGTTAACAGTGAAATATGAAAAATTCGGTAAATTAGATAAAATACAGGGTAGTAGATCCCCTTAATCCCTTAATTATATGTTAGGAAACATTACATTTGATTTCAAAAGACATAGGGTCCAATTAAAACGATATTTGAAGCCATTACACATTGCTCAGGCATCCAACTTACAGGTTGGGAGTAGGGAAGAATTGATTATACATGCAATGAAGCAAACAACCAATAAACTGTGTATTAATGAACATGAAATAGTCCTTAAATGTATTTTAATTTGTAATGAATTTCTCACTAAATTCACAAGTAGGGAGATAAACAAATATTGAACAACGAGAATTCCTGAGGAGAGGGTCGGCTTTGTGCTCCAGCGAAACAAGTACAATATTGCACCACTCGTGAAATGTTCCCAAGATTTGTAGACCCACTAGCCTCTCCCTCCACCCTTTAATCAAACAAATAAAATTATGCCCCGAGTAGTTCATGAAGTGTTCCGAGCTACAGGAGCAGCACTACAATTTCTCCAAACTAAGATTAGCTAGGTCCTATTGAACGATATTCCCAAAATTGTGATTGTGTTGCAAAATATTAGTGCAAAAATTAGATAGAATGAATAACTTTTAAGCTGACGCTCAAGAGAGTTTTGTTAGTTATACTCACTTGAGCGCAGAACTCTCGGCATACACGTAGCATCTATATTTTAACTCAGAAACTGCATAAGTTCATAGAATTTGTGATGAAATAGAATATTGCCCATTTATTTTAACAAGCATTCATAAGGAATAAATCAAAGGCGTTACAGGGCGAGGAAAAGTTTTCTCAAATTATTCAAATTGCATTTACGTCTGATCAACCAGAGGAGATAGGTAGAGCATAGTTTNAATTGATTATACATGCAATGAAGCAAACAACCAATAAACTGTGTATTAATGAACATGAAATAGTCCTAAAATGTATTTTAATTTGTAATGAATTTCTCACTAAATTCACAAGTAGGGAGATAAACAAATATTGAACAACGAGAATTCCTGAGGAGAGGGTCGGCTTTGTGCTCCAGCGAAGCAAGTACAATATTGCACCACTCGTGAAATGTTCCCAAGATTTGTAGACCCACTAGCCTCTCCCTCCACCCTTTGATCAAACAAATAAAATCATGCCCCGAGTAGTTCATGAAGTGTTCCGAGCTACAGGGGCAGCACTACTATTTCTCCAAACTAAGATTAGCTAGGTCCTATTGAACGATATTCCAAAAATTGTGATTGTGTTGCAAAATATTAGCGCAAAAATTAGATAGAATGAATAACTTTTTAGTTGACGCTCAAAAGAGTTTTGTTAGTTATACTCACTTGAGCGCAGAACTCTCGGCATACACGTAGCATCTATATTTTAACTCAGAAACTGCATAAGTTCATAAAATTTGTGATGAAATAGAATATTGCCCATTTATTTTAACAAGCATTCATAAGGAATAAATCAAAAGCGTTACATGGGCGAGGAAAAGTTTTCTCAAATTATTCAAATTGCATTTACGTCTGATCAACCAGTGGAGATAGGTAGAGCATAGTTTTTTATATCTTCTGAGCAGTTTGTGGAGACCTACAAGTTTTGTATTAGTTACATTGAAACATGCCTAGACGAAATTTTTCAGTAGTCATAAACGTAATAGAATCGTATCGCAGTGCACATTACTGAGCTCGGAGTAAATCTCCTTGAAGTAGTTTCACTAGCCAAGATCTACATTCCAACACTTTTCATGCTTCGAAATCAGCATTTTGCAAAAAAACTCCTGAATCGGAGTATTTGAGCAAGAATGGTACTCGAGTTGAGTTGTTTTCTCTACTGTAAATGAATTTTCTCTCTTAATGTTATTCGTACGGGACTCTTGAAGCATTGCTGCGGCTGAGCTCTGCCCTTGAAACGCATGGATATCAGATAAGAAAGCAAACTTTGTGCAGCTCGAGCGCTGATAAAGCGACCATTCGTCATTGTTAGTTGTTTCTTACTTGCGCGGCCTTCCCACGACAGACTTGTGATAAAACATGCAATGGCAAGTAATGATTTAGAATTTCTTTTTGCCGCGTTCATTTTTTAATATATGACCAAGGAAGACTGTCCAAAAGTTATTTCATCTGTGTAGATATGCCTTATGCTGACAGGTGATCGGGGAATTTAATCAGTAGAATGTTCACGAAGTATTAAATTTTGAAACGCTTAACACAAAACTCCCGACTTCATGAAATTGTTGGATGCACTGATATTACGAGTACGTTTGATAAACAATTTGTTATCAGGAATTTTTGTTTGCACTGCAATATCTAGGTGTGTGCTTAAGCACACACTTTGATTTTCCGAAGAGGAAGTCGTGCTACTTCCTGAAATTAAGTGAAAATGAAAAGTTGTTCCATTCGCGTTCCGTGTCCGAGGTCCTACGTTCGAACAAAGAGTACTAAGTTACTCTACTTCATCCGAGCCTAGCCCAATTGAAAACTGGTTGAGGGGCGCTAATTCCCTTGCAAAGCGTCACGTCAATCATCAGCAATATATCTACGGTTTTTCACATCGCTTAGATATCATCGCCATATAGAAATCATGAATTCCTGGACGATTAGTATCACCGTTTTATACCTCCGATAAATAGCAATGTAGCACATTTTATCCTGATTGATTTATTTTGTGAAAGTTGCATGAGAGTCATAACTTTCCGAGACCACTCCTCTGAAAGCCTTTTAAAGATTTGAAATGATAGATCGAATTTGTGAAATTGTGGTTTTCAAGCCGAATGTTTCGAAAGAGGCTAACAAAACTCGAATGAGTAAATAGATGAAAAATAATGAATTCTCGCTGTAATGACTTTATTGACATTGCATGCACCTCACCTAAGAAACGTTAGTGCGAGAAATTATCATTAATTTAAAAAAACATTGTGCGAATGAAAACATTGAAACATAAAGAGCGGGAAACAACAGCATCAGTTGCGAATAACGGCGGAGGTAGGAACTCAGAAACAGGTTTGGGGAGTAGCAGAATTAGGAAGAATTGTGGGAAGATTCTCCTCAAGCGTTGGGGTGAATTGGGGACTATTCCTTGTTCGAACTTTGCACAAGCTTTGAAGCGTTAATTAAAGTTGAAATATTGTAAATAGATTTAATGAGTAAAGTGAAGCGATCAAAATTTTAATAAACATTGTGAATTAATGTGCTTAAAGTATATAGATATGTACGAGGAGGAATTGTTGTCGCATACGAAGGTAGGAGACCTGCATCATGTCAACCAATAGGCATCCGGAAACTTGCCGCGAAGATGGAGAGGCAACAGCGTGCAAGGGTTAGACCAATCAGAACGACGCACAGGCCCAAGAGAGAAAACTCTCTCAGCTTCCAGAAGAAGGCAACACAAAGGAATATAAGCGGAGCTCAACGGCAGAACGGAATATTTTTGGAGGAGAGAGTGGGGGAAGGTGCTGCATGGCGTCGCTGTGTGGGTGAGGCGACAAACACGGTATGTGTTATGTATCTTATTACATAACTTCCGAATTCAGTCACTGAGCGAAGGAAAGGAATGTCGACGAAGACCATATGCTTGGTCTATAATAAATCAAAGCAGCTAGACTAAACATCAAACCGAACGCTCTCGAGGAAGAAATTTCATGGACTGCCTGTGCTGTAAGAACAACAAGCAGAAAGCTACCCTCGTTGCTCCTTAGAAATTCTCCGAAGACTCGACAAGAACGATCACGCTCAACTACAGGCGAGCGATACAATGAGAGTTTATACCTGTAAACTAAACTTGTGTTAAATTGTCTCTCTAAGACGCGGGACTCCGGTAATGCAATTCTGGTGTAAATATAGAGATATATAGACTCTATTTCTTTAAAAATTAACGCAATCACAGGAAGAATAGGATTTTCCAATTTTGTACCATTAGTGTCTCATTTAGTTTCGATCACCAACGGTAGCTGTTACCTCGGTCGCCTATATAATGCCGTGGTAGCGGTAGAGAACATTATTTCGCTACGAGACTTCCTCTCGGAAGGGTCATCGATAGATGCCAAAATTTGACTTAGAAATATCTTGGACTCAGTCGGCATTCTGGACTTGTTATACCGTTGTTAAACGAACTTCTCTACCTGTGCTGTAAAAAAGTACATCCGACCCATTGACATTAATGTAAATACCGAGACCCTGAAATATTATCGTCATCGCTGTATTTCATTTGAATGTTGAGTATACTGTGTTACCCTCTTGTCTCTCGATTGCGTGTCTCTGTTCTCCTAGTTCATCAAAGTATGTCATCATCAATTACTAGTAAATTTTTGACCAACATTCGAATATTTAACCCTCTAAACTCGCTCAAGAATTATTGATGGGAAAATAAAGAGATCCTGATTGAAAAGGAGCTTCATTTAAAAATAAGAGATGGAAAATAACAATTTCACAGACACGAAAGATCACGCCAAAGTTCTGCGTACACCAAGGCATTACAATGCCGGTTGGTCGGACACCATGCACATCTTGATACTAATAATCTACATTACGGCTACAGCACCGCAATATACTGCGGAAACAGTATAATAGATCATAACCATCACCAGCATTCTGCACGTGATGACACCAGAACCTGCACACCAACGGCACCAGACTCCAAGCCCACTCACCAAACGTACCTGCAGCGCAAAGGTAACAACAGAAGCAAGAAACCAGATGGCGAGGTGCACAGCATTGAAGCGAGTTGACTTGTCACTCGTGAGTTTGATCTACATGAACCTCCAAGCACCCAGGTCCCTTCAGCGTACCGATGTGAACTACGCAATCACAGAACCTGCAGAGGTGCGCGGTCGAGTTTGGTGCAACGCATCAGTGTTTGGAAACAATTATAAACCAAAAGAAGCTACGAGTGGCAGTGGAAGCATCGAGAAAGCCATTTGTAGTAATTCAAGATCGCGATTAATCTGTTAATAAGTGAAAGTGTGGATTTTTAAAACGGGTGTACGCAGAAAAGTGCATAGTAACATTGTCGGGTATTGTTAGCAGAAGTCTTGCGTGTTTTGTGTGATTTGGATTTTATTTATGCATTATTGTGCTCATGGTCAGGTCCTGCTTAACTCCATTATTTTGCGTTGGGCTCCGTTGTGAGCCATTCAAATTTACGGCTAACTTGTTAACTAGTGAGTGTGCTCATTATTAAAAGGGTGTACTCAGAAAAGTGCAACGTACCGTAGTCAGGTATTGTTAGCATTTGTTATGCGTCTTTTTTGGTGCTATAAATTTTCTCCCATGGTTGTGTCGTGCTTGATCCATCTTTTGTTGTGTTTATTTTTGAAAGCGTAATAATTTTTGCTGTTGATAGCTTGCGTGTTCTTTCTTAAATTTCAATAAAATCAACATAATACGCTTCTGGTAGTTGTTATTATCCCTGTGTTGATCATAATGCATGGTGGAACGTGGTAGAACACACACTGTAGCTATTTTCATTTATCTTTTATTTTCTCTTGCTCCGTACATTTCTTCTCCACTTTTCAGCTTTCTTCTCTTACGCTCCAAAGGGAGTTTAAACTTCTCCAACGTGGACGTTTAAAGCGTAAGCTTTAAGCTTTAAAGTTGCGTGACATTAGTTTTAGGTTTTATTTTTCTATTTTCATTTTCGTTTGTGTTCTAGCGATTTTCGCATTTCTATCCAGCGACTTTGAACGAGATGCAGGTTCCAAAACATTAGATGTGCTATTTCAGCTAATGCAATCGATCTGAATCGATGAAGATGATTTGACAGCCTGAGCTATTTTCAGAGAAAGAGACTATGAATCCTTCATGTTCTCCTGATCGGTTGTAGCAGCGTGAGGCTATATTCCTACGTACAGCAAATATCTGTGCACGTACTCCCACAGCTGGAGACGTACGTGCTAAACTCAGCCAAAGAACGTAATAACGATGCACCAGTGACTGCTTGATTTTCCCAGTCGCAATACAGAACAGCTTATCAAAGTGACCTGAGAACCTCAGCAGCTTTGGTTGCAGCGTCGCGTGCGCTGCATAAGAGGGACGGTGTCCCTCCAGGTTCATTCAGTCCAAGATGAAGGTTTTCGTGCTCTTGAGTGCCATCGCTGTTGTCGCCGTGGTGAGTCCGCTCGCTTAGCTGCTTAAAATATACCTCACGAAAGATATATTACGAATTCTAAATGGAGCAGAAACTTTTGCAGAAAATAGAAAATAACGTTGGGGTAAGCTGAACTCAATTCAGATTAGTTTTATAATTTTCTTAATATTTATGTATATTATGTCATAATTTTACGAAAAACTTCAATTAGTATTCATGTAATACTGGATAAGTAACGAACTCTACGCTTGGATTCCACTAGTCACTCTAATGGTTGGAATGGATCGGTTGAGTGCAACGATGATAAAAATAAAAAGGGATTATTTACTCCCTCAAATTTCTGGCATTAAAAGAAGCAGTAAACTATCGGAAACAATTTCAATATTACAACAGGATTTAGCAAAAAATGAATTTAATATACTGATATTTAAGATGTGAGTTATCAGGAAGAAATAAATTTTTCGTCACCACATGTTTCTACATGAATGAAAACTTTCCTTTATTTTTCTAAAGAATCTACAAACCATAATTTTCAGTAGTTCACAATGTTGTCGAACCTCTATCTTGCTTGAATTATCTTCGAGTTTTTCTGAATCCCGACTTTGTTAGAGACAACAACAGTACTGCCATTAATTGTTGGTGTATCTGAGAAAAGTGTGCGATTTTGGAAACGTCACTCACGCTCTCTCATGGAGGAACAAACCCGTCACATTTTTTCAGAATTTGCAATCGCAAAGGAGTTGTTCATGAACGGTATTTCTTATGCTGATGTATATTTTTGCGTTTTTTTATTACTACATGCTTGAAGCTCTTATGAAATTTCAAAATCGAACAATCTTGGCGAAGTTTACGAGGAGAAATCTTCTGGACTCGCAGCAAATAACTCTAGATGTTGTTAACATTTTTTTATTTGAGTTTATTTCAAAGCAGTTCGGAGAGTCTCTAGAGTCTCTAAGCCCCGATCAAGTGTAGTTCATTTATTTCCCATTATCTGCCTATTCCTCATCGGTCTCAATACGCATAACTCTGCTTCATAAATTGCTGAATATAATTACTGCACCAACTCAACCTTTTTGAAGGGCATCCCGATAAATTAAAGCAAATCAATGTGAGAGGCACGAAGTTTGGAATTTCACACTGAATTTGTTGTGAAAAATCCTTCATCCCACAACGTGCGCTTGCCTCGCTATTTTCTTGATTTGACCCAAAGCACAAAGGGCACGAATTGGTCATCTTCGAAATAAAGAATTGTAAAGGTTAGTATGGTATTGCGCAATCAGTAACAAATTTCCAAACAATTTTCAATTTTTAACAAACAATTTGCCTATTTGGTTCTGTGAGTGAATATTTCAATTCTTGAAATTAGAATGTTCCAAAAATTTTTTTTACGCGTATGCAAAAACCTCGGCTCTCTTGTTTTTACTACCTTAATAACATGTTCAATAAAACATATTCGGAAGAATTTTAAGATACTGAGAATTTACACAAAATATGCACTGTCAGCGCACGCAGAGCGGATTGTAACACACGCCGTGCATAATGTGACATACGCCGTGCGTAATGTGATACACGCCGTGCGTAATGTGACACATGCCGTGTGTAATGTGACACACGCCGTGCGTAATGTGACACACGCCGTGCGTTATATGACATACGCCGTGAAGAATGTAACACACTCCGAGTGTAATGTGACACACGCCATGTGTAATGTGACACACGCCGTGTGTAATGTGACATACGTCGTGTGTAATGTGACACACGCCGTGTGTAATGTGACACACGCCGTGTGTAATGTGACATACGCCGTGCGTAATGTGACACATGCCGTGTGTAATGTGACATACGCCGTACGTAATGTGACACACGCCGCGTGTAATGTGACACACGCCGTGTGTAATGTGACATACGCCGTGCGTAATGTGACATACGCCGTGCGTAATGTGACATACGCCGTGCGTAATGTGACACACGTCGTGCGTAATGTGACACACGCCGTGCGTAATGTGACATACGCCGTGCGTAATGTGACATACGCCGTGCGTAATGTGACACACGCCGTGCGTTAAATGACATACGCCGTGAAGAATGTAACACACTCCACGTGTAATGTGACGTACGCCGTGTGTTACGGGAGAATGTCTTACGTAATATAAAATTTGAGAAACTACGTTATTTCTTTACACCACGCTCTGATAAATCTCGAGTAACTTGCGAACGTGCATTGTAGAAACAATATCCTTTTACCATTGACTATTGAGGTCCCTAAATAATTAATGGGCCACAGATTATCGAAGCCTCTGGGTGATTCATATTAGCCGAAGAGGATGCGTTCGTTCATTCTCAAATTGATGCGACGGTAATCGAAACAATAAATGAGGCTCTCTCATGCCCGCCAGCTCGGCAACCCCGCCGCCAACAGAGAGTGGCGCTGGAAGTCCAGGATGCCCACGGTCTCATCCAACCCCCCCGCCATCCCCTTGCCCGCCTTCGTCCATAAGCACACCAAGAAGCCCTACACTCCTGGCACTAAGGCTGGTCAGTTTCAGCTGTGTTTTAAGGCCTCTAAGGCTGGTCACTGTCAGCTGGGTCTTAAGATCTCTAAGGCTGATCACTGTCAGTTGTATTTAAGGTCTCTGAGGCTGGTCAGTGTCAGCTGTGTCTTAAAGTTTCTAAAGCTGGGCACTTTCCGTCGTATTTTGAGGACACTAAGGCTGGAGAGTGATAGTAGAATTTTAAAGAACTTAAGGCTAATCATTGTCAGTCGTATCTTAATGAAATCAAGGCAACTCAGTATCAGCCATGCCTGGAGAATATTGAGGGTGGGTTGTGTAAGTTATACGAAATTTATCAGATATATGCGGAGTAGTTCGGGTCTTGGACCGAAAAAAGGCTTTTGGGTTATTTTGCCTGGAAATCATTTTTTTCATCACAAAGAAATTCTTCCGACCCCACGTGTTTCTATTGAATATGGTTTTGAGGTTTCAAAAATTGGTACGTACATGCAGCTAATTTCTTAATACCGCGAGACTTTAGTTGATTGTTCAGTCGAAATGTGGCGCTTTTTGTGTTCAATAAGCCTCAACATAAAGTTCTGATTAGTGTTTCCCCGGGTGCGGCGAAGAGAATCCTGTAACAGGTCATGCGTGTAATAAATCTGCTACCAGATAAGTCAAGATGAGCAACTGAATGCCAAATATCTACCACTGAAAGAGATGGCTGAACATTGGAACCTGGTTCATCATCAAACAGCACCATCTTACTGTAATATAACGATGCACAACCTTTTTGCGAATCACTTATCCTTGAATAGGAATGATTCGTATAGCATTCTGTTTACACAACGTTTCGCGAATAATGTACATAACTCCGTGGGAGATCAGCTTCGTTGTGTATGCACAAGTTTTTGCTAAAACAGGATAGTGTGATAGCTGCTTCAAAGATCCCCTTTGTGGTTCTTTGTATCATAGACATAGACAAGCACATCTCTTCTTGACTCTTAATAACTAATCATAGAGCTGAGACTTGCGCTCTAGTCGGCTTCTCTGAGAAATCACTTGAGTCTTTATTAGTCGTCCATGGCAGAGTCACCGTGCTGAGTGCGAAATGAACACTAGTGCTTTCAGTTGGAGTAGAATTAAAATTTAACCCTCTCAGGTGCATTGCCTTTTCCTGGGTATATTTTTGAACCCGTTTCCAAATTAAGGGTTGAGTCAGTGCATCGCTTATCTTTTCTTTAAAATTCAGATTAAAAGTGCGTCATGTTTTTTCAATTATTTTTTCCTAAATTTTAAAACCTCATTATATTTGCACCTTTATAGTTACACAGGTTTTAACAATTTTATTCATAGAGAATTTTAGCACTACGATTCAATTGCAAATATTCATCTTAGAGTGGTATTATTAAATGTAGTGGAAGATGTTAGCGTATTTTTAACGCACTACCTTTACGTACTTTTCCTCTAGAAACATGCATGAAAGCTTAAGCACCTATTGAGGGTATAGCACGGTTGTTAAAGAAAATACCAGAGAGTTATTGGATTTGAAAGTAAGATAAAAAAATACTCAAATATTTTTTCAGGTTGTTTTACGTAAACAAAAAATGTTCTGCGAAATAACCAATCGCAAATTTTGCTCAACATTCGTGCAGTTAATGGTTGCGGCCCTACAAAAATGTCCCCCCGCATCGTGGGAGGCAGCGAGGCGGAGCCTCACTCGTTCCCGTGGCAGGTAGCTCTTTTCATCGACGACGTTTTCAACTGCGGAGGCTCCATCATCAACGAAGAATGGATCCTCACTGCCGCCCACTGTCTCTCCAAGTGCGTATGAATCACGGGTCCTTCTTTGGAGGACTTCGTTTAAGTTTTAGTTAACATTTCTACATTTCTGTTCTGTTATGAGGTGTCGCTCGATAGCATTGATGTAGGTCAGTTTGGTGGTTGACAAAAGTTTGAGATTTACGAATGTAATCATTATCATACCCATTTTGAACTTGTCGGGCTTGTTTCCGAATCCATGCATGAGCCGGTATTGTTTAATAAAAATCGTCTATCGACTGAGATGAGAGTGTTATTATCATAAAATCTAATGAGGGCTTCATCGACTCATGAATAGGTTCATTTTGCCAAAATTTTGCCATCTAAATTTTTGAAATACCATACTTTTTAAATTAATTTCTTCTAGTACTCCTTCTTTTTATTATCTTTCATGAAATAAATTTTTTATCTGAAAGCCATCAATAGAAGCATCAAAATGATCATATTTAAGAAGTGAGTAAGAGAACAGATAATTAGATTCCCTTTCCCTCGTCTAACCCAATTTCCCTCTGCCCCGTAAAAGGCACACGAGAGATGTAAGGCCAAAAACCACTGCCTGCTGCAGTTACGATTATAACGCCCAGATATTTTAGTGGAAAAAACCGTACGTAAGGTCACTGCAATACTACTGCGTCTGAAATTTACGAGCTACCTGCCCACATGCATTCATCATTCATTCCAGCTCCTGGCTCAAACTTCAGCTAATTTTACAACTTGCTTCTGTCTGCCAATGTTCTATGCGCGCACAATTTGTCTCTTCAGACACCCAAGTTTTGACCTATATTTCACTAACAATGCTCACGTTTCTGTTTTCACAATGTTACTCATCTGTGTCTTGTATGTGGTGTCTTGAAGGAGTAAAATGTCTGAACATTCTCAAATTTATGGCTTTAACAACCTACTTCACAACACAGACACAAAATAAAGTGCTGCCTTTATAGTACTCTAAATCCAAACTGCAATCATCGATCACAATCTAATACACCCATCTAAGCTTATTTCCGCTTGCGAAACCCTAGTAAGTTATAAGCAGTTCCTACCGCGTAAATATAGATCTACGCATCAATAATATAATTCGTGCAGGCTAAGCAGCCCCAAGGTGACAAAAAGCTGCCACAATTCAGCAAATCCCAGCAACACACAGCGGTTTCCCTATTGACGAGCTTTTAAGTCACCTGAAGCATCTTCTTTAAATCCTACATTTGCTCCCGTTCATTCTTGCCTCGAGCATTAAATCGTTCAAAATAATATAAAGACGTGGCAAGCGCATTTTATTTTGCAGCCCTTGAAAGTTAAATGCTAATTAAAATGTCTATTTTGCAGTGTTCAGGGCGTCAAGGTAGTGGCGGGCGCTCACAATGTCCTGGAGAATGAACCCACTCAGGTAAGATAAAAAATTTACCATAAAATTTTCAGAAGAAAAGCACAAAAGAATTGGGAACACGTTAACCCAGCTATAAAATGTAAATAATTTCATGATAGTCATTTTCTACGTATCTTGTCAAACTCTATGTCCCCGTTAGTAGCATTATATCATCTCCAAAGTTAATATCATAAAGTTTGTATACATTTAAACTAAAATTCACAAGGAAAGAGTGCTATACTATACTTCAGTATCAATGTCAAATCTACTCAGATATTGATACAATTTACCTAACCTCACAAGGAAGAATAATTAATAATAACATCAATGCAACGTTTCAGTGTCGTCCCGCATCGATAAATAGACTTCGCCATTCATCTAAACATTCTGCCGCGTGAGTAATACTGCGCTCTAGCATACTCAAAATAAACTCGTCATCGAGCTCATTTTCAGGCTTTAGACGCATTTTGAAAACCAGGTATCATCTCTGCTTTCTTAGCAGCAGATTATAGACCCACGTCTGAAATAGAGTTGTCTTGCGGTGATAATTTACGCCTTTTCTTCCTTATTCGTTACTCTTCTCGTTTACTCTCAAAGAAGAGTCGCTTGTCCGCGCTCGTGCGACAGGAATGCTATTATTTGTATTTAAGACTTGCGGAATTACTAATGGCGGAGGAAGTCATCAAAGTCAGTTACATTGGGCTGCCTTTGTTTTTCATAGCGCTCTACCTTTGAGTGCATCGTCGTCTCAATTCAACGTCTATTATCAGAGTTTTCGTTGAGTGACATGTCGACTGATATGTAATTAATGCTCAAAAAGGATTTTATATTTAGGTCTAATGGTCTACGACATTCATCATATTTCATCTCACAATAGAATTTGTTTGATATTATGATTGGCATTGCCTGATAGAGAAGTGGACCTGCTTGAGCAGAACTGTCATCTGTACCATCTATAGTTGTATAGGCTACAATGTAGTAATAGTACACCATAGACCCTGGCAAACAAATTTGTGCGTCTGGCAGCATCACAAACTTAATCTCATCAGAAATCAGACATTAATATCCTAATATCATGTAATAAACTCTCAAGAGCTCACTTTAGAGCTCTGACCCTGTGTACAACATGCGTGTGTCCTCTCCCACATTCTGGGAACAGAGTGCGTGCTCAATTGATAATGATGCCCTCCATTATTTGGGTTAGTTGCTCTGTTTACACCTTCTGTTTCAAGAGGCTACGCCGAATGTTCCTTGCGCAGCTCAGACCTGCAGTTTGGTGTATTCGAGTCATGACTGGGATGTAGTGTGGGTTGGAAAGTCCAAGTGATGGCAAAGATATGCGTAGTTTTAACTTTCGTAGAGAAATGTCACAAGCCAAAGCAAAATTCATCAATTCAATTGATAAATTTTCTATTCATTCAGAAGTTCGAGGCATTTTTTCAGGAGTACTTCACGCTGAAACAGACTTAACTATTAAACAAAAGGCATTGACTGATCATAAGTCCCTCACCAAAAGATTGTAAAAAACCTGAATATAAAAAGGTGAATTTGTTGGAAACTGAAAACCTGAAACTCGATGCCCATACGTACAAGTGAACATTTGAGACCATAAAAATACAGGCAATAACTAGAGATTAAATTCCTAGAAGTTCTGCAAAGCGAGCAATTTAATTCGGTCTAAAAATTGAATGAAAATGGGCGGTACCGCTTCCTGATCGAAGTATTGCCTGTTGCTAAAGCCAATTTCTTGTCATGCCAATCGCAATGTTTAGTCTCATGTGCCAGATGCAAATTTAATAGTTTCTACACTCTTATTCTGGCAGGATAATTAGATAAATTGATTTTGCAACGTCTTTTGAAAAAATGATATATTCAAATAACATATTTTCATAATATTAGTTTACAATTAAGAGCAAATTTCAGCAAATACTTACTCGTGTCAGTATTCATTTTTTTTCAATTTCAATTTTTGGACCTGAAAAATTAAACAAGAGGCACTGAAAAAAGCTTCACTTGACTAAATACTTTTGCGAGCTTAACTTTTGGGCTCACCCTAAAATACTCGTCGATGAGAGTCAGGGTCTAAATGGTTTTACTTCGCAAGTGGCATGCGGAATTGATGGCTAACATGTTGGTTTTACGGAGTTATCGAATTGAAAGATTTATCCACAAATGCATAGTGTTTTCCAGATGGCAGTCGTCAGCTAAAATGACCATTGAATAGTTTTAAAATGTAAACAATTCTTCATTATAACTCACTTGCAGAACAGACTCTGAGATTAATGACTGATTGTAACCAACAAAACACACAGGTAGTTGTATTTGTATTGCTAATACATCACCACAATGCTTAAATATTCCACTTAGTTCTTACACTCATTGACTTAACATGAGCCTGATCGTACAACTCCAACGAGAACGAATTTATTTTTCTCTGGCTAATCGACGTGTTGACTGATAGGACTGATGTAGTTTGCTTAGCCACATCGACCAGCGAGACTCTTATTTACGACTTGGTGCACTAGTGCGCTGTAGGACATCGTGCCAACTGTGATGGCAATGAAATGGCTTCGAGTAACACGACTCTGAGGACAAATGTAACGTTGTTGGTCAGTATGTTACTGAGTTAACCTTCGCAATGGGCTTAGGTTATTAATGAGAGGGAAATGCAAAAGTACTGGGCATTGATTGATTTCATCGAATACACTTGACAACCATGTGAAATAGTTCTTGAGGTGACAACGGGGGGTATTCTTTTCAAAATTAGGATAATAAAAGGGATAGACAACCATTTTCGCCATCTTTATTTTTTGTTACCTGAGGGCGTAGTGTGTGTTTTTGGAAGATTTAGTTGACATTTTTCGATCGTCATGAACTATTTCCGATGTAAAAATAATTCGGTAACTGTAGAGTTAGCTGTTTGTGCAATAATATTGTTTGAGGGCAAAAATGGAAGAACTTAAATTATCACGAGAGTGCGATATAATTTTCAACGAGCGACTACATGCCAATGACGATGAAGTGCGAATTTAAAACGATTCGAGAAGAACCAGTTTTAACAAGAGCACGGACTTGTGTGAGTCACTAAAGCAAAACTTCAAAAAATCCCAATTGATAAACTTACAGATGATGTAATAAAAAGAATCATTGATTACTTTTCGTTTAGTCTTTCTGATAACGACTGTTATTAGCTTATGATCGAGGAGCGTATATTGACGTAATATATGACCCTCACTGCAGCGTTTTTTTTATATATTTTACGTTTCGGTATTAAGTGCAAGTGAACGGAATAGAATTTATGAATTGTTCTTACATCAAATTAGACCAATCTGATATCGCGCTTTAGAGCTCATGTCCATGACGCATTAACTGAACGCCATCTGGGGACTAAAAGGCCAATCGTTTTGATCCCAGCATCTACTTGGAACATTTGTCTGAGCAAGAATCTCCTTCGGTAATCTAGAAAATGATGAAATCTTATAATAGAAGAGAAAAAAGCTTGCGCTCATTGAGCTTGTATTACACTCCTTATCCTTGTAAGTTAATAACCGAAAAACGTTGACAAATATAACTACTCGTATATATAATTGTAAAATGTAGCGACGATTACCGCAATTTAAGCATTTTTGTAGAAAGAAGTTTGCGTGCTATTTTCTACGATAATTCTAAGGTGAGGCTGCATGAGAGTCGTTACTGCTAATTACTACTACCAATAGTGATGTTAACCAAATGTTCTTGATTAATTAGCCTAATTTAATCAACACAGGTGTCCAGAGAGTCGACTGACTTCATCATACACGAGGACTACAGCAATAGCCAGAATATCAACGACATCGCTCTCATCCGCCTGCCCTCTCCCCTCTCCTTCAATGGTAAGGGGAGCCATGCTTTCTTTTGTTTCAGCGTGTAAACGCAGCTGGAGGAACAGGAACCTAAATCTAAGCCTCTTCTTTTTATCCACTGAAACGGAATAATAATAAGAGAAAAATTAACAAAGT
The DNA here is from genome assembly GCA_014220935.1 of Platorchestia sp. MABIK. Lineage (NCBI taxonomy): Eukaryota > Metazoa > Arthropoda > Malacostraca > Amphipoda > Talitridae > Platorchestia > Platorchestia sp. MABIK. The sequence goes on along the minus strand of JACJUY010003847.1, from coordinate 21,665 downwards.
TTTGTCCGATGGATCGTTTCTGAAGAATGATACTTGCATTCTATGATAATTTTGCACCTATTGATGTTTCATTTGTGTGATAACAACTCGTTCATCATTTACAGTTCATTAAGGTCTTGCTCTAAAATTATCGCGAAAATTTCTTTACATTATTTCTCCCCCAAAACCCCGTTGATATACGGACAAAATAATGATCCCTTTCATTGAATTTTGCTTTCACTAATTGCGTCGTTCTTAGTTTGTTTTCACCCGTCGCTGCACATGGTCGTAATTTTTTCGTCGAAGAAACTTTTCGCAAATTCAGCCACAAGGACGCAATTCTTGAGTACTTCAATTCACATGCCTACAAAAACACTTCGGTAAACCTCAAATTGCTGAAAAATACTGGCATGTACAAATTTTTAGAGTTTTCATTTCCATAGCATTTTTTTCGCAGAGAACATCGCGCCGATCTGCCTCCCCTCCCACAGCGACGGTAAACTGCTCGCAGGCACCTCCGTCACGGCGTCCGGCTGGGGCTGGACTTCCGATGGTGAGTTACGATAAAATGTCGGGTTGCATGTGTAATGGATGGCATCCTTGATGTCCTAATGAATGACGCTCTAACTTTGTGATGAATACCGTACGAAATATTTATATTATTGATGATGTGCTAAATGTCCCAATGAAAGACGGTCCAACCATGTGATATATATCGGACGAAATATTGATTTAAGTATCGTACTAGTCACGTTAATTATTGAGCTAAAGATCATTTTTAGCTAAATAATCGAGCTAAACGATCCCGAAATTATTGAACTAAACCTTCTAGATTTCATGATTAATGTATATTTGATTTTAAGGTAAGCATCATGCTAAATGCCGCGCTGTGCATAGAGTTTAGCAATGCACCACATGTAGCTCCTTGCTGTGTCCAGAGTTTAGCATTGCATCACATGTAGCTCCTTGCTGTGTACAGAGTTTAGCATTGCATCACATGTAGCTCCTTGCCCCGTGAAATGGGGAGCCATAAAGCTTTTTTAAATAGCAATTACCTAAATTGTGGAATTTTACTATTATTCGCGCGCTGAAAATGCTCACTGAAAAAAAAACTCAACTGAGCAGGCTCTGTTGGTTCACTGATGATTTCATTAATTGTCAGAATTCGAGACATAACATAAAACTTTTTTTTTTTCAGCCACAATACAATAATTGAAGAATTTCTTACGAGCTTAGAGAGGAGATTGTCAACTGAGATCCATCTGAAAATTTACCAATGGCTTGAGATTTTGCTAAAACAATAAATTTTGAAAGTGAATTGCACATAACACAGATGCACGTGCCTGCTAACACTCGAGTTTTCCTTACTTACAGTAACATAGCGAGCAAAAAGAGAGGCCGAATATTTCAATCATTGTCTCCGCAAATGTCCACATTTGATGTTCTGTGGTCATTGGTACCCAGCCTAATGAATGAAAACATAACAGCAAAACAAAGAACTCGATGCTCATTTTTTGAACGCAAAATTTTCTTAGTAATAAATCAACTTCCCAGTGAAGCTCTTTAACTTTCTCCACTCAAACTCCATCCCATTCCAAGCCCACTCCATTCGCACCACCCAGACCTTTGTTTCAATTCCCAGCCTGCTTTCTCAAAAAAGTACTTCACTAGTATAGCTTTCCTCACGCAGTCTCGCTTCATAGCTTACCGTGGCTAAGCATGAACAGGCGATAACTTGCATAGGAAGTACTTGAAATTAAATCAACTCGAGCGATTCTTGGACACCTACTGATTTTGACTTTCAGTGAAAGCAGCGGCTGTATTCCAAGGAAGCCATCGACTTCGTCTAAACAGTTTATCTTCGTCAATACAAGCTGTAAAATTTATTGCATTTCTGTAATATTTTAGGCGAAACCTTCATCAGCCCCACTCTGAAGGAGTCCACCAACAAGGTTATCAGAGACAGCAAGTGTGCCGATTATTACAGCAACATCAACGGCACTGTTGTCTGCACTGAAACCACTGGCGGCCACGGCACCTGCCATGTGAGACGATCAGTTGATGGCTGCAGTGCGGTGTGACGATCAGTTGATGGCTGCAGTGCGGTGTGACGATCAGTTGGTGGCTGCAGTGCGGTGTGACGATCAGTTGATGGCTGCAGTGCGG
>JACJUY010003847.1:8908-19295 GCA_014220935.1 Platorchestia sp. MABIK | reverse complement strand
ATCAGTTGGTGGCTGCTGTGCGGTGTGACGATCAGTTGGTGGCTGCTGTGCGGTGTGACGATCAGTTGGTGGCTGCTGTGCTGTGTGACGATCAGTTGGTGGCTGCTGTGCGGTGTGACGATCAGTTGTTGTCTGTTGTACGGTTGATGCGCGTGGTTGATTAGCCTTATTATTCAAGTATAAGATTTATCAAGTTTATTTCTATTTAGCTATTCCCAGTAACCTTTTCTTGTGAAAACCTTCTTCCTCATACACCTAACAGTATTTCCATATGATCCCTTAAAAGAAATAAGGTTTGGCTGTAAAAGGCTTCCATCTCAACCAAATGTTTGCTCATAAAGCTGAGTTATTTTGATTCTTTTCTTGTCATAAAGCCTCACAAAAACTTGATTTTTAACTCCTCTTTACAAACGTGTCTTACGATAGCACAAAAAAAGGAGCCCGAAATGTAGCATTCAGGGCACTCTTTGCGGCCATAGCGATCATTTGAGCGATGCCGTCTGTGGACTTGGAGGAAATAATTAGCGCAATTTGGCTCAGCTTCGATTAACTTGCGGCCACCGTGCATTGCTCAGTGTCTGATGAGCCTTCCGTCCACTGGGCCGGCAGCATGTTCTTATCTCTGGAGATATTGATCAGTGTTCGGTGGTCACGGACTCGAGCAATGGCTGATGACCAATTGTCCTTCTTTGACGTGATCTGCGCAACTAAGATTCGTGCATTTCAACGTGCGGTTGGTTTGGTTAAAGTGTTGGGTCAGTTCTTGAGTTGAAACTCATCGAAGTTCACGATGAATATACGCTACATTTTGCCAGTTCATTTAAAACTTACAATTCTTAGGCTTACTTCCGTTGTGGGGTTTTGAGCGTTTGAGTGACTCATGGAAAAATTCATGGGAAAATTGATTTATTGATTCTTTATATTGCTCGAAAATATCATTCAAGATGAGACCATCTGGCTGCACAAGATTTAAATTTATTTTAGCGAGAGCAGTAAAAGTTCATTTGTCATAAAAAAGCAGCACTGCACGCACTGACTTTATGCTGATCAGTTTAGCGTAAATGCATAATAACAAAGAGATATGAGCTCATGTTGCGGTATTCAAAGCCCCGTCCACACAGGCAGGCCTCAGAGTAAGAATCTGAGCTGCTCTCCATAACAAGAATTCGTAAGGAAATGAAAATTCCTCGGGCTCAGGCGTGCTGCTGTGCAGGCTGTGTCTGAGATGATCCGACCGCCGCTGCGGTACATCGAGTTACGATTGTTACTACAAAATAACCTCAATTCTAAGTTGGCACACTTGCGTCAAGAAACCCTGTGAGAATAAAGGGAGTCTGCAAACTTTGGAATAGAAACATGGATTTATGACTAGATATTTTGTTCAATGTATGTTATATAAAAAGACTTTGCTCTAAATAGTTAGAAGAGTGACTTCATTCTGAAATTAAGTGCCATGTGGAGTTCACTTAAAAGACCATGGACGCGATTGCGTTCGCTGAAATATCACAAGGTGCAAAAATTAAATTTTGTCATTTTTTCACGCTTTCGACATCACGTTGATGTTTCCTTACTGTCTTTTGACACTAAAACCTACAATAATTTCTCACCACGACTGAGTCCGATTTTCCATAAAAAAATTACAAACCATAAAAATTTCAAAAAAACTATTCTACAGATCGTGAACTGTGTCTCACCTCATTCAATCTCTGACAAGCCGATGGTTTCCTATTCGTGGGTGTACGGTGCTGAAATTTTGATCTCTTTCACTGCAGGGAGACTCCGGCGGCCCCCTAAACTACCAGTATGGCGGCGTGACTTACCTTCGTGGCGTGACGTCCTTTGGGCCAACGGCGGGCTGCGAGTCCGGGAGGCCCGACGGCTTCACGAGGGTGATCAGCTACTTGCGCTGGATCGGGACAAACACTGGAATCCCCATTGACCCTTAGAACCTCAAGATCAATTTTTGAAAAAGTTCTCAAAAAGACCGAGTGGTTCAGGGCAACAAATACCGCGAATTCCGTCCCGTAAAAATAAATTTCTATATCAAATGAGATAAAAGAAGCTTTCATATTTAGGGATTGGTTTGATTTCCGTTGATCAGTGATTTCAATCTATGGCTTCATAAAATTTTAGCTCTTGATCCAGCAAACTTATTACCAGTCTGTTTAACTCAACGGTTTCTAAATTGAGGCAAGTTTAATTTAGTTGTAATTGCGTATAAAGAACAAGTAATTCAAACATATTTTTACGGGTGACATTTTATTCAGCTTCGCAATGATGAAGTGTGACGTTGGTTCTATCGATCCGACAGCAAATGTTCCCCACGCTTGGCAATCAGCTCACACAATTTGTGGCCTTCATTAATTTAACTGATCAGCCATCGGCGAGGATCTGCAGTCAGCGAAGTTAGCAGCTCCTCGCTTCCATGCGTTCCTGTCGAGGGTAGTAATTGGTCATGAAGTCCAAAATACAAAACAGGTCATTGAGCGTGGGAATATTATTCTGCGTAAGGTGCAAGATTAGAAAGTATCTGGAAGGGAGCATGAGGCTTGAAATATATTGATAGCATACTACATACTATTACCGTAAAATCATCGTATTCAAAATATGCAAAATAAAATCACTGTTTAATTGATTTATGAACCCAAATTTTTCATTAAACTGCATTAGCTACGAATCAAATTCAAAATTATTTTTAATATTTTACTTTTTACCGAGTAAATTGAATGTTTGTTTTGCGTGACACGTTAATATGGCGTTTATTTGATATATGATCTAGTACATGAGCATTAGAAATTAGAATAGAATGAAACTAAATTAGGGAATATTGAAATTGACCACAAATACTGAATAGAAAATCAATTTTAAATAATATTCTAAAACGATAAGCTTTTTTGCGCCTAAATTTTGGTTTGCATTGGAAAGTAAACACACTAGCATGGTGATAACGCTTCCCTTCGCTTCATTATGTTATTGAATCAGTCTCTGGTTATCTCGACAGTGAGACTGATGGGTAACGAACCGCCCGGTTAGAGTACCGAACTGCGGGAGCGTCAAAATAAAACAGGAATAAAAAATCACTAATTATCTAGCACATTCCTCGACATTATTTGTGCCTTTTAATTAGCATAGAAATAAAATTGAATTAAAATTTTGCAGTATCGTCAAATGGAAAATTTTTAACTAACGTGCAATTTAAAATCATTGACTATTATTATTAATCACACCTATAAATGTCAACACGCACCTTCTGGGTCACATTTGAATTATTCTCTTGCCGCAGATGCTCTATTTCTGAGCTCATTTCACATATCTCATAATCTTAACAACATTTGAGAAAAACTTTCATTCAATACTCGAGGACGTAGCAAGTCCTCTTAGCAGCATATATTCCACCGAGGATCTCACCGTATATTTTGAGGATAGCAATACACTTGAAGTTCTTGAAAGCACAGACCGTCAGGCTCTCAATAGCCCTGGACTGGAAGCAGCGTCTCTACACCTTTTTCACTTCAAATTAATCCGAGTCAAGTTCAATTTAATCCAAGTCAAGTTCAATTTAATCCAAGTCAAGTTCAATTTAATCCAAGTCAAGTTCAATTTAATCCAAGTCAAGTTCAAATTAATCCAAGTCAAGTTCAATTTAATCCAAGTCAAGTTCAAATTAATCCAAGTCAAGTTCAAATTAATCCAAGTCAAGTTAAATTTAATCTAAGTCAAGTTCAAATTAATCCAAGTCATATTCAAATTAATCGAACCCTAAGTTGAGTTTAAAATTAACATAATCACATGTTAACTTGGTCTTTTTTGTGTTTAATTTGTATCTATTGGATGTGATGAGCAAGACAGTCGTTTTTCCTTTCATCAAGGAATGCATAAAATTTTTGCAATATAAAAACAAGTTGTCATAAAATGTGGTAAGTATCCAGTATCAGGGGGCAGAGTGTGATTCAGATCTTTGACCGGTGTAAAAGATGCAAGTCAATTATGAAAACTTCGTTTTAACTCCTCATTTTAAAGTTGTTTAAAAATTCTACATCGATGGCAGTATGCATAGATTCAAATATTTGTGTTCAAAAGGTAATTTTATGTTACACATTCACATAGTTTCAAGGATTTATTTACACTTGTAGAGATTCATATGAGTGAAATTCCACTTTATCACACATTTATATATATATATATATATTTGAAATGTACATGCATATATAAAAGATTACTACCGGACGATTTGGATATTTAATCTTTAAAAAATTTACAAATGCGATTCATGGAGTACTAATGTACGATTCCGTTTAAATACAATTTTTATGAGTACATTACCACACAGATATACTCCTGCATTAGCATGAAAAATGTTGCCACTGCTCTCTAATCTTCATCTTTCCATGCAGCATCTATCACGCTGCATTTTTCTTCTCGTGTTTTCTTGTATTTTCCTCTCTTTACTCCTCTTCTTACTCTTGCGCGTATATTTTCTTGTTCATCTTCACTTCTTTCATAGTCCGTTGATTGATTGTAGAGATCCAACATGAGGGAAGCGCTGATTTAAATTCAATGAGAAACACTTTTCTTTTATACTCCTATATTAGAGAAATCGGTACATAAGATACTGAACAAGGCATTTTAAAATTACTTTTAAACCGATAGTACGGAATACAACATTACATACATAAAATCCAAATGTATTCCTATATATGTATGTAAAATTTGACTGTTATTAATTTTAATTTTACTTGGATTAAATTGAACTTGACTTGGATTAAATTGAACTTGACTTAGATTAAATTGAACTTGACTTAGATTAAATTGAACTTGACTTAGATTAAATTGAACTTGACTTGTATTAAATTGAACTTGACTCGGATTAAATTGAACATGACTTGGATTAAATTGAACTTGACTTGGATTAAATTGAACTTGACTTGGATTAATTTGAAGTGAAAAAGGTGTAGATACTCTGTGCCAAATAATGGAGGGCAGACGCCGTGAGCCCTGAATATGAAAGAGAAGCTCACCATCGACTGGTCCTGTCAAAGAGAACATGCAGTGCTTGAAAAGCGCTGCTTCGACGACTGATGCACTCTCCCCGATACAGCTCGCTCAAAGTCAGAAATTTTCCTTCAAAGTCCATCCGCATAAATCCGAGTGAGAGGCGTTCAGAGTTTCCGGCAGCTCTTAGATAAGGGTTGTTCAAAGAAGTCAGGTTGAACTTCATAGAAACAAGCGTTAGACTAGTGAGATAACGTTTTGAACGATACATGTTGTACGGTGTTCCTTTTTTCCATCCTATTGCTAAATATAGAAAGGGTACGAAAAAGCTGACCTCACGACGCTCACAAAAAAATTACTCATACTCCTTGTACACAAAAAAATTATTGAAATATATGAAAATTCTAAGCACAAAACAGATAGTTTGGATTAATTAACGGAACTTTAAGTGGACAAAACTAATATATTATCACCAATATATACTTAAGTCATTTTAATCAAATTTTCCTAATGACTGCACATAATACTAGAAGCCGCAATTAAATATTTACCATAATTCGCAGCAAATTCCTTACACTCGGACAAATTAGCTAGAAAAACTTACTTTGATCAGTTAAGACAGGATGTTATTTTTCTTGAGATTTTAACCCAAAACGAAAGAAGCAAAATAAATTTGGGAACGATTTGATAGCAACATGACACTTGTGCTTGACCCGAGAGCGACCGTTATCAAAAGAGCCTCGTATCTAAACTACTGCGGCGATAAAGGGCTGTCGTCAGCGATGCGGTCTCCATTTAACAGAATGAACGGGCGACGGCGCTGTCGCAGCTGAAGCCTCGTTTCGTACAATGTCAAGCCATTCAACTAAGTCCATTTTTTTGCCGGTATTCGGCGAGAACCATACCTAACGCTCTGCAATCTACCACCACCATTTGAAACACAAATTCAATTGTTGTTCATTCATCTTCGGTTGGAAAAGCTCATTTTTTGCCCCGAAGGGTTTGAATGAATTTTACGGAGCGGTTTCTAATTACTCCGAGAGAAAAACGGACAGACGCTCGAGCGTCTTATGGAGCACAGGGAATTAGTTCTGCTTTTCCGCTTTTCGGATGACTGCCTCTTACAAGCTTCACTTTAGCATTGTAATGGAGAATTTACTCTACAGGCATGAGTTGATTATCCCAAAGAGCGAATTCTCAAACGAATGCAAAATCATTGCCTTCGAACGAATGATTTCATTACATAACCCACAGACCAGCTCATGTTTCATTATTTAGCACTAAATTCCCAAAGCTTGTTTAGCAGCCTACTTTACATTTTGGCCTCCATCATGCGTTTCATCAAAATTCGCGTCTCTGGTGTGCAGAACTTTATGTACTGAGCTTAGAAAAAGTTGCAACTGCGTCCACACTTCACTCTAAAATTGCGAGCCAAATTTTAACGTTCTGACCTGTCGCCTTCTACGATGAGCAGCAGTCACTCAAAACAACTTCGGTAGTTCAATTTATGAGGAAGGTGTCTGGGATGCGCTATTGTATGATGCCAGCTTTTGACTGTTGTTCCAATTTAAACTTTTATCTGTTTGATGGCTGCTCCCTCGACATCTTTCAAACGATCCAGGAAGGTCTTATTGCAACCAATATAAGCCCTCCTCCGTACGTCGCAACCATCAGGTCGCCCTGTGTGCCAGGGCTTTTTTCAATCACTGGGCTGAATCGAATGTCAATTATCAAGAGGCTTGGATTGAGACGGAGCAAAGAGATTGCTCTTCTGAAAACTGTGGGAGAATTTCAATGTGAAGTGTTTTATTCCAGTTTTTCCTAAAATGGAAGGTTTTATCGCTCGCTCCCACTATGTTCGCTGCTGGTGTTTTGAATGATTGATTGTGAGTGGTGTTCTTCGGCACAGACCAGAATTCCAAAATTTTTATTGCGGATTTAACAAGACCACGGAAAGACCTTGCTGATTTTGCGGATTTTAGTTCGGGACGGCAGCGATTTATTTGACCCCGAACTGAGGATGTAGGTTCCATATTTTTTCGGGAGTTTCTCTCCACTACCTTGCAACGTTAAAAATTCACGACGCTTTGAAATGAAACCTGAAGTGCTTCAGTTACTTGGAATGAATTGAACCGTTTCACTTGAACGAGCAACGTGAAAAGCGCAAAAACAGGTTAAAACTTTCATAGTTATTAGCCACTCTGAGTTCTCACGCGCAACAACTACAATAGAAGAAGAGACGCGAAACTTGCTTGAAAATTGATAGTAATTGAACTGTGTTTATCGCGAGGCGAAGCTCGGCGCGTGTCGTTCAGTTGAGCATTTCTGCAGATGGTCGAACTTTGTCGCAGCTCCTGATGGCTTCTCGCAACTTGGATATTTCTGTTAATGGGGCGCTGGGATGTTAATGAGGCCCTCTGCCCAAGTTCTGCACCTTCACAAATAGTCCCTTTCATCCATCTCTCCGGAAACTCTTATAACGAGGGCGGATATTTCATCACCTGCAACTTAGCTCAATACATCAGTTAAAACTCCAATTTCTAGTAAAATTAAACGTTGATAGCAAGCTTATTATAGAAAACAGTAAAAAACTGTTGTTAGGTATGTATATACATTATTAGGAATGAATTTACGTATGCCTCAGATTTATTTAACATGCCACCCCTTTACAGAGACACATCATGATATTCTTTGTGAATTAGAAAAGGATACGATAATTGCAAGTGCAATCATGAGTACTTCCCATTCCTGGCTTACACTAACTACTAAGCCGAAATTGTATGCGTAAGAATTAACACCCTAGCGCTTGCAGACCACTTCGGACCTCCACGCATCGTGCCCAAAGTTGTGGCGTGGTGACTCATTACATATAGTGAAATTTAATTGGACGAGGGTTGCAAGAAGTGAGAAAACGTCACTTCGCATAGAGTGATATCAGACAAAGTGATCACGATCAGATTTCCCAAGGAAGTGAACAAGAGGCAGGCTGCAACAGTCAAGCGTCAGTTCTATTTTCTAATTTTGCAAACTCTCCCGCGTTTGAAAAAGTTCATGGTTCAATTAATCCTATCGATAAATCGTTGCGTACAAATGTTTTTGCTCTCTTTCATGGCGCTGATTTGGCATGATCACTCTACAATGCTTCAGTTCTCGAGTTTATATATTGTCTCTTAAACAGACACGTTTTTTGAACGAACGTGACGTCAAATAGGTATTTTCATTCCCTTATAGATAATTTCCCTAATATTGGAATTACTCAAACTAAGCCTGATTGCGTAAATTTCCATTGCTGATGCTACAAACAGTAAGGCAATAAAGCAATTTTCTATTGCAATCAGGTATGCGTAACTCAATGCCTCCGATGACCAACTCTTGATTCAGTTCTAACGACCTGAGAAATTCCTTCAACAAGACAAACAGGTGAGCCTTATTTTTCTGAATTCAAGCATTTATTCAAGCATGTAGCAGAATATCATTAGCATAGAAGAATTCTGTATTTCTTCATTATCAATGTTAGAAACATGAGGCATTAATGGCTTAGGAAGTAAGATAACGTTCAACATCATGCTCAAATGATTATACATTTTGTAGTATTAAACCGTTGCTCCAATGCTGCTTGGGAAATTATTGTTGCTTAGCTTTAGTCACCATTACTTTTGCACTGCTTTACGAAGCCTTAAACATTGACATTGATGGAACTAATTGGCTGATCTGAAACTTATGGTCGGAAAACCAGCAGCATCGTTAGAAAAATGGAGGTAAAACCACTTTTTCAGATCATGAAATTGACGGCATCGACCCCTAAAATCTGGCCCTAACCTCTAACGCTAACGGCCCCAAATTTAAACCTAAAAATCTGAAATAGCAAAAAAGAACAGAGGATACTTGAAGAGTAAAAATAATACACACGCAACCATGTTCACAGATGTCAAGCAATCAGACTGCAATTGTTAAATATACAATAAATACAGAAAAAATACTTCCTCCAGAGAACGCACCCGCAAGTGAGCCCTCGCTCCAGCGTGCAGGCAGAGCCCCTGGAAGATTCTGTCAATTTTGGAGCTCTGATAGCCCGGAAATCATTTAGGCTCTCTGGTAGGGCGCCAGCAAAGCTTGCTGCATGGAGGCTGAATCCCCACAACAGGAATTTATCGTAGGGGCATAAACACGAGCCAGTCTGCATCAGCATGGTAACGGGCCTCGTCCGCCTCACAGGTCGCTTTATCCGTCTAGTTCGCCAGTCATAGAGTGAGCGGAAGACTTGTTAGACCCAAGTTCATATTTATTCATAACTCTTTGAAATAAGTAATGGGAATAGATTTTACCAAAGTAGGTGATCTCATAACGCGAATGCAAATAAATTTCGTTTCGTCGGAAGATGAGCAAAAATCTATGAATGAAAGGCAGAGTCAAAATCGTCTCACACAAAATGTTCGACGAGAGTTCCATTCTCATCCGCAAAACAAGGAAGTATAACCGTGAGATATATTTTCGTTTGCTTCTAGATGGGTTACGAAAATTGATAGAATATCAAACTGCATGGAAGTTTATATCTGGGCTATACATTCGCGATTAGCTACAGATACAATCGAGAAAACATCAAACAGAGATTTTAGAAGGTAAAATTTTTTATTGGCTTGGGATGTTGGCGGAAAAACCTAACTAATATTTATATATTTTATCTAAAGTAATTATTTCTGAAACAGCCGAGTTAATTGAACGACTTGGAGTGCACGTGAATGACTTTAAGTGGCGTGAACGACTTGGAGTGATGTGAACGATTTGGGGTGACGTGAACGACTTGGGGTGACGTGAACAACTTGGAGTGACGTGAACGACTTGGAGGGACGAGAACGACTTGGGGTGACTTGAACGACTTGGGGTGACGTGAACAACTTGGAGTAACGTGAACGACTTGAAGTGACTTGAACGACTTGGAGTGACGTGAACGACTTGGAGTGACTTGAACGACTTGGAGTGACGTGAACGACTTGGAGTGACGTGAACGACTTGAAGTGACTTGAACAACTTGGAGTGACGTGAACGACTTGGAGTGACTTGGAGTGACGTGAACGACTTGGAATGACTTGAAGTGACGTGAACGACTTGAAGTCACTTGGAGTGACGTGAACGACTTGGAATGACTTGAAGTGATGTGAACGACTTGGAGTGACTTGGAATGACGTGAACGACTTGGAATGACTTGAAGTGATGTGAACGACTTGGAGTGACTTGGAGTGACGTGAACGGCTTGGAATGACTTGAAGTGATGTGAACGACTTGGAGTGACTTGGAGTGACGTGAACGACTTAGAATGATTTGAAGTGACGTGAACGACTTGGAGTGACTTGGAGTGACGTGAACGACTTGGAATGACTTGAAGTGATGTGAACGA
>JACJUY010003846.1:61211-79910 GCA_014220935.1 Platorchestia sp. MABIK | reverse complement strand
GTGCAGTTACTTCTACACCTCGTTGAAGCGGAACTTCATGATAATTTTGATAATGTGCAGTTACTTCGAAACAAAAATAAGAATTTATTAACCGTGGAAAATTTCCTAAGCGCAGTCAAAAATGGCTAACTAAAAATCTGCTGCGCTGTCATTCCTAAAATTTTTCACCGATAGCTTCAATCTTTATCTCGTACCAATGTTCCGAAGCATTTCATAATTAATAATTCAATCATAAGTCAACATAAAAGTGATCAAATGAAATGTAATTTTATGGTTAAATAATTAAAAGTTTAATCACTGCGAAGCACAAAAAAAGAAACAAATCATCAAAACCGACACCTAATGACCTTTTTAACACAAAATGAAGCGAATCTTTGAGGAGATTTTCATCTTGGAAAGCCAATTTCAAGAGCTGCATTTTCTCGGAGTCATCAGAGCGTTAATAATATGGTGATTAAAACCCCGTCTTCTTTTTGGCCCAGCTCCAAATACAAGAAATGAAATCCTTGGTCCTCTGATATTTTAGAAAAAGATGCTGACATTTTAAAAGATATTTTAAGAAAATATATTTAAAAAAGATGAAGTGATGATATGCTACACACGAAAGGGGTTTGTTATGACGAGATAATGAATATCGATATGTCAATTTTTCACAGACGACAAATAAATTATTTTTCTGTTGAGCAGGCAAAAATTTCTTCTGCAAACGTTGTCTGAATTTTACTGACGATCTCTCCATACGTATATGACAAAAAATGATTTTTCTGTGAAGCAGGGAAAAATTTCTAAACTAGAAAAAAATTTAACTGACGGCCTCTCCATAAGCATTTGACGTGAGAATGCGACTCAAAACAGCGTTGTTATTTGTTTTGTAAATGAATGTATGATACTTTCTGTTTCAGTATAATGACGCTGAAGCCCGTATGAAAATCTGACTCTGATTTTTAAAACTTGCAATAAAAACCAGAAATTAGCATCCGTAGGAATAACGTTCTTGAATCCCACACTTTAATGTATAAGTTCGACAAAACTATTTCAGGGAATGAGCAATGAATGTGGTATGCATTTGGGATCCCAAAGATGAAGTTTTTTTAAACTCTTTGGTATACCAACTGCTTTGGTATACCAAAAATGGAATTTTTCAAAAGAGAATCAAAGAAACCATTTTTCCTGATTCGATTAAATACATTTGGAACGTCATTTATTAGTACATGAGCACTAGATTGAGTAGACCTTAGATTTCAAACTAGCAATTTCGAAAGACTGATTTGTCAGTTAAAATCATTGTTTTTTAAATAGGTTTGTTGTTTTTGACTTCCTAGAAGAAAACGAACAAATATATACTGGATGTTTGTGTTAAAAAAAGAAAATCAATCAGCAATCTTAAAACTGTCGATCTTGATATTCACGCAGATTCGCTAACGTTAAAAAACTTTTCCCTCCACTAAGTTCTTACTTTAAGATAACGAGTTGCCACATCTATAAAACGGGTTTACACTGTTTTCATCGCCTCCTCTTATTGTGGAAAGTTTTCAGGTCGAAATGAAGCGGACGGGTTCCATTGGTCCGGATTACGGACCGTCATTTCGGATGCGAGGCTTGCTTTGTGCCCGCCGAAAATCTTCAATCGAGCTGCAGCGAAGCGGAACTCGATGTAATTTAGATGACGAAACTCTTTGACGTTGCTGGGCCTTGACTTTCGAAGAGATGTAAAGCTCGTTCAAGTGGGGTCTTGCAGAGGTGTCATGACGGGCAGATTTATCATCTTCAGTGGAGAAGCATTCTGCAGATTTTACAGAATTGCAACGTTATTTTGAGATTGGAATGCGTTGACCGTGCAATGTGCACGGAGATGGGTAACATTACCACGTTCTGTAAAGATAATCTGGTATTTATAGAGAAGTTTAGTACAGATTATTACAGACTAAAACACGGCTTTCTGGAAGAAGTTTACTTCTTCATCGTTATACTACAACATGGAAAAAAAGTTTAATTAGCTACGGTATTTATGAAAACACACAGACAAAACCTTGAATAATTAAATACCACATTCATGACACTGGAACGTACTGTAACTTTCAGAAAGAAATTAATTTCTGTTTTCATGAAACATAAAGGTTGCTATATCAAATAGAAACTAAATACTGTATTCATGTCATGGTAACGTAGCTGTGAAAAGGAAATTGACTACGCTATTCACGAAGCAATGTAATCAGCCCTTTTCGTTTAATTGCATGGAAGTTACTTTTTTGAGTAATGGATTTTATTTTGAAAGTTAACTGTTCATACTTCATAATAGTTTTCTTGAAAGTTGCTAGATTTGCCCATAATAGACAGTACAATGACGTGTTTTAATACATGTCTCCTATCTGTGATGGAATTAAAAAAAACTAGGAACAAATGAGGGGTTAAAGTATTTTGTTTATATTTTTTCTCAGAGGACTTCTAGAAAGGACTCAAGTATTTAGTGTGAATTTGTTCTAAGAAGACTCCTAGAAATTACCCAAGTATTTAGGACAACTCGAGTCTCTTGTTTAAATTTTTTTCCAGAAGACGCTGAGAAAAACAATATTGATGCTGTGCATGGACAATTCATTTTTGCTTCCCATGTGATTTTCCAACCTTGATTTTAAAAAATTGATTTAAATAATAATTCATGTGCGCGATTAGTTACGTCTTACTCTGATTCCATTCAAAATTTTAAACAAGTTTTAGCATGGGTTGAATAGCGAAAATAGAGTTGAGGTTGGCAATTTCACGTTCAAAAACTTCGAAGTGATTTTACGATTGCAAGAGAAAGCTTGGTAGGTATTTAGAGACGAGTAACTCTCAATTTTGCAAATCACATTATATGCATAGTTTTCATTTGGAACAAAGACTGCATGAGGTAGCTTTTCATACTTGAATTTCTTGTTTTTAAACCTGACTGTTAAATGCAATTTACGAATAGAAAACTTTCAAATGAGTTAGTAACACGAGATGGGATTTAGTTTTTCCATTTTTGAAATGAACATTATGTGACGAAATGACTTTAAGTAAAAAAAATCTTTCGCCCACTGGTCTTCCCGTCAACGAAATCAAACTTTAAGAATTAGTGAAACTTCCTTTATGACTTAAATGACCATGTAATTTTTAAAAAATTTAAAATTTCCTCCCACTACAGACTTTCCGTCAAAGAAATCCAATTTTAGAAATTAGCGAAACTCTTTCAGCCCCGGTAATCGTATACGAATTGGTGTGGGTGTATCATTAAACGAGTCCATGGAACACGAAAAGCGCGAAGTTTTAATGTACCGTTACATTTAAACACTTCAACTGCTCTTGACTGTATGTATTTAAAATCTAGCGCAATACTGCATTTACGCGTTGATTACTCAGCATTTACGTAATGAAGCTTTCTTCTAATCCACAGAGAAATTTACCGCAGTCCAGTTTGCAACACTAATGTGAGAATAATTAAAGCACTGACTATTCTTTCCTCCCAACAAAAGCCTATTCAGAAGCCACAATTAAACAGCTAGCGGAGAGGACCTTCAATAATCCCCCACCACCCTCAACAATGGCACAAAAGTTCAAATTTAGGGTCCTTTGCGGACCCATTGGCGCCACCATCTTTTCCTTCCGCACAACTCCCGAGAACATTCTTCAGATATGGAGAGAAATACCAAAAATTTCATGGGCTCAGTTCATCGAGGCTCATCTTAGCGCCTAAGCTGCAATAAAGGCCGCATTCCCTAAATTGTGCGTCAGAAGTCCCAAATTATCACCTCTTCGGAGAATCGTTTGCCTCGAAAAAATGAACTTCTCTTGGCAAGATTTTGTATTTTAAGTTTTTTCTGGTCTGAGTAAGTGGCTTGGAAGCGAAATTCGTGGAAGGCTCAAGATTTATGCCCGCACAGCAAGCGAACTTACAAATTTTACGAATTTTTTACGATTTTACCACGAAGTCATGATCCACTATCGGAACGTCTTATGAAAAAATTAATAAATCATTACCAGAAAAGGGCGTTTTTCCCCGAAATTGACAACTCGAAAACTGCATAGAAGATTCGTAAAAAAAGCTGAGAAAAATTCAAAGAACAGATTAATTTTTCTAAATGCAATGAAATTTCATCCTTTATAGTTTTATTTCTTGAAATTTTAGGTTAAAACCATCGATATATAAACACGGAATGCGGTTAATACAAGGAGATTAAAACACGAATTTGCATCTCAATTCTCTCTAATAAGTAAATAAATTACTAATTTTACCATCATGATTGAGGAATATTTTAGCGCTTTATGATTTATTTCCTTTAAAACTGACTAGTAAATTCGAAATTATACAAGATTCCTCAGTAGATATCGGTCTTTTGATAATTTGAAGCATTAATGAATGCACTTCATCCCAAGAAGAAACTTATAAATATGCTTATTAAACTTATAAATAAACTTATAAATACATATAAATACGCTTCATGGTATGGTACATCCTAAACCGAAGCATGATATGATATTCACTCATTTATGTCTTTATTTTATTTATTCATGCATTGATTGTTCGGAAGCTGTAAATTATTCATCGTCCAGGATAAATGCTTAGCAAAATTTTCCTTTAAATTTTTCTTCGTCTAGCAATAAATGCTAAGCAAAGTAATTATTTAAGACTTCCAACGCCTGGCGATAAATACTCAACAAAATATTTCATTAAATTCACCATCGTCTAACGATGAATGATGGGCAAAAATTTTCGTGAAATTTTTTATCGTCGGGTGATAAGTGCTTGCCAAAATGTTGTCAATGTTTACCGCTAAATGCTTCGCAAAATCAGTCAGAAAATTTTCTTCGTCTTTCAAAAAATCTAAAAAGCAATATTGATGTTTAGCAACGCATTTACATTGATGATAATCGTTGTGTAGGAATTATTCCATTCACACGGAAAATATCATGCCTTTTATCTGTTTTTCACCTATTGATACAAAATGATAAATGAATTTCGGCAACTAATGCGACTTGACACAAAATGTTGCATCAATTGCAACAATTCGGGGGACTTGATACCAAATGCTGCTTAAATTGCAGAAATTATTACAACAACAAATGATGAATAAATTGCAACGATTCATGTGACGATACCAAAAGATGAATGAATTGCAACAATTGATGGGAATTTGTAGAAAATGATGTGTGAATTTCAGCAATTCATGTGACATGATTTAAAAGTTGTCTGATTTTCAGTGGCCCAATCTCTAAGCCAGCCTTGAATTCACATACGATATTGAAGTAAAAGATTCCTTCATGCCTCAATTGAGTGGGTCTGCTAGCTTAAGTGACTATTATATGAAGCATTATTTTCCACTGGTCATTTAAAAACTCGTTTTCAAATTGCTCATAAATAGTGGGACAAATTTTATTATCAGTGATGCAATTTGCAGCAGCATTGATCTGCATTTAAACTTGTAACATAATAATACTGAAAAACTAGCTCTCGCTAGAGCTGCATAGTTGCAAAATAAAATTTTATTAGCGTAAGTTGGTGTATGTTTCATCAAATGATTTCGAGTATTTTCTCCGAATTCATCCTTGAATTCTTTTTACATTCGAATTTTTTGAGGTTCATGTATCAAAAGATGAACAAAATACAAAATATGATTCATTTTTTGACGCTAAGGTAGCGCATTTTTCTTTAAGATGTCGACGTTCGTCGACTCATTAAGATTTCATGTTTTTTTGTCAATCGACGTTCAGATTTCCAGGAGAAAAATTCCAATAGCTCTCGTTTTTTGAGAAGAAATAATTCTTCCGGAACGAACTTTTTTCCATACTATGATCTCTGTGAGACAGGAGACGCGTTCGAACGATTTGTTTGGAGAGCGCATTTCTTTTCGGTAAAAGCTCCTTGACTTTAACGACTTTTCGAAAAGGAAGAAAAGTTCTGCAAGTGTCGAATGGTTCTAGTTACGATGAGGTAGCAATCTCCGAAACTCATTCTTTGGACTGCTTTATTCCTAGACTGAATGCATTTTATCAGTTCCTACAACCGATGAAGAAGAATGCTCGAGACTGAATACATTCTAGACTTTATTCTAAGACTGAATTCATTTTATCAGTTCCTACAACAGATGAAAAAGAG
Source organism: Platorchestia sp. MABIK (assembly GCA_014220935.1). Taxonomy (NCBI): domain Eukaryota; kingdom Metazoa; phylum Arthropoda; class Malacostraca; order Amphipoda; family Talitridae; genus Platorchestia; species Platorchestia sp. MABIK. The sequence continues at coordinate 73,798 of JACJUY010003846.1, read as the reverse complement.
TGGCCTAGACTGAATGTAGTTCTAGACTTCATTCCTAGACTAAATGCATTTTATCCGTTCCTACAACAGATGAAGAAGAGTGTCCTAGACTGAATGTAGTTCTAGACTTCATTCCTAGACTAAATGCATTTTATCAGTTCCTACAACAGATGAAAAAGAGTGTCCTAGACCTTTTTCTGGACTGAATGCATTAAATCGGGTCCTACAACAGATGAAGAAGAGGGTTCTAGACTGAATGCATTCCTAGACCTTATTTCTAGCCTGAATGCATCTTATCAGTTCCTACAACGGATGTGAAGACTGCACTAGACTGATTGCATTTTTAGACTTTATTCTTAGACTGAATGAGTTTCATCAGTTCCTACAACAGATGAAGAAAAGTATCCTAGACTGAATACATTCGTAAACTGTATTACTAGACTGAATGCATTCCTAAACTGTATTCCTAGACTGAATGCATTCCTAAACTGTATTCCTAGACTGAATGCATTCCTAAACTGTATTCCTAGACTGAATGCATTTTGTCAGTTCCTACAACGGATGTAGAAGAGTGTCAGCGTGTAATGAGTACTAGGAGATCTTTCTTGAAATCAAGGAATGGAACTAACTGAAAACTACGCAAGCGAATAAATACCGTAATGTAGAACTTCGTCTAAAAGAGTAAATTAAAAGGAAATCTATACCTTCGAATGTTCATTTATTTGGATATTATTTTTCTTTCGAAATGAGTTTTCAACTTTAGAAACAAACTTCCAAAAATACAAATTAGTATATCATTACTAATTCAAGAAGCGCAAATAATAGGAACTTACTCTCAAGTAAAATTAAAGTTGTATGAAAAAGAATCCCAATAAAATGTTTTTTTGACACTAAAAGTATCAAAACAAATCTTAACACAGAAAATGCCGCTATCCGTACAATTTTCTATGTGTGATGAAACAGAATTACAGTCATATATCTTTCCGTCCTAAAAGTGTCAAAACGAATTTTTAAAGCATATATAACTCATCAAATGCTGTTTTTGGCATTTTCGGCATCTTCAGTGTCGTTACATCTATATTCTGTGGTCTGGTAAGTCTACTCTACAAACATAAGACGCAACTTTATTTTAATGAACTGCCATTAAATGCTGACGAAATCCTGAGCAAGAATCATTTACTACTTCCTTCAGCCAGTGGATACTCCACATAACGACGAAAACCTCTCAAGTGAAATCGGTTCAATGAATTTAATATCCATCAAAAGCTTCGGAAGACCTCTAACAGCTAGGATTACTTTAAATTTTAACTAATACGGCGGCAACATCTTCAGAGAGATTTTGTGGTAGATAATTCGACGTTTAGTGCTAAGTTGATTAGCACATTCCAGATAGTTGGTCTTTCTACATATGGAATTCTATAACCCCTGTTAGACGCTTATTATTTTAAAGGTCTAAAAAGGTCTTGGACTGTACTGACATTTCGAAATCCAAAGGTCTTGGAAGATGTCCGCCAAAAACGTCCATTAATATTTCCATCGAGGTGATATTTGTTGCAGTAAAATCTCTTCTGTTCCCCTTTCTAAAGAAAAAATAATGAAATATTTACCCTATTTACAATATTTACCTCGCGGAAGTGATAATTTTACAATACCGATACTTGCCGTTTGCTACGAACGGACACTCGTTCCATTTTGCATAGATAACGAGCAGGATCTGAAATTTAATACGCTAGAGGACACCGTGCTAATTGCTATCCTCCGTGGGGAAGGTAGACTAACTGGAATCTAAATTTGTCTTCTGCTCTCAACTCGAAAACGGATATTCAGAAGGCATAGGGTACACACGATTCTGCATTCAAGCGAGCAAAACTGGAAAGAAGTAAAGCTTGTATAATTCAGTACTTAACGTTTGCAAGGATGCAAAATACGTTTTTGACTGCAAAATTTTAGGAATATTGTACACACGCTTCAACTCAGAAACGGAGATCCAGAAGATGGTGGGGAGTCATGCTTCTGTATTCAAGAGAGCAAAACTGGAAAGAAGTAAAGCTTATAGACCGAGGACTTAAATACCTTACGTTTTCAAGAGTGCAAAATTCGTTGTTCACTGCAAAATCTTAGGAACACGGTGGAGGCGACATTTTTTAGTTAACATAACGACGAATGTGTAACAGTACACATGAAATGAGAAAATTTCTTCTCTATTGAAGGGAATAGAGATGAATGACAAAATCCCTACATATCGCTTTATATTTTAAGATACTTTGTCACGAATTCTGCCCTTAATAATGAGACTCATATATGATAACTTTTCTAATCTAATCTCTTGTCTGCAGTAATAACAAATGTCATGGTGAGGGAGCCTTAAACCAAATTTTCTAATCCAATCTAATATCTTGTCTGCAGTAATAACAAATGTCATGGTGAGGGAGCCTTAAACCAAATTTTCTAATCTAATCTAATCTCTTGTCTGCAGTAATAACAAATGTCATGGTGAGGGAGCCTTAAACCAAATTTTCTAATCTAATCTAATCTCTTGTCTGCAATAATAACAAATGTCATGGTGAGGGAGCCTTAAACCAAATTTTCTAATCTAATCTAATCTCTTGTCTGCAGTAATAACAAATGGCATGGTGAGGGAGCCTTAAACCAAATTTTCTAATCCAATCTAATCTTTTGTCGGACACAATAACATCAAAATGATAATGATGACACTTTTCTTGAAGTACATATCTGTGCAAAATACCACTAAAGAAAGATTGTGCAGTGCCCCTCTAATCAAGGTCGACAAAATTTATTTAGGAAATTTTGACTTTCGTTCATCGAAAATGCTTCTCAAAATTGTGAGAGGTGAAATCTTTAAAACGATTTGTACTGAAACATGGTGATTTTCCCATTCATTTTTAACATACAGGGTGGCCCAGAAGTAACTGACCCTTTTAATTTGTTGATAAAAAGAAAACTATAAACGCTGAAAAAACTATTCTCTTTTTCTTTTTGTGCGTCTGAAACGTATACCTGACAACGTAGCTGTCTCTTCCTTGGGGAAGGAATTTTGTTTAGATTCCGAAATTTTCAAAAGGGGGAATTTAACCTACGGTGTCAGTAAAATGAAGCACTGCTGTTTATAATGTGGTTATTGCAGAACTCATTGGTTTGATATTGCCCTTTCGCAATGAATTTTTTTTAGCTTCCTTTGAATTCTACGATAGAAATTACCTTTAAGTCTAAATTCCCCGCAAACCCTGCACAATACGTTTAAATTCTATGATAAATAATCTCCTTGTACTCTACTTCTAGACTCGTGGAACTTACCTACGGTGAAAGCGGTGAAATCATCCTTTCTGCTCAACTCATCTAAATTCCCCACGAACCCTGCACAGTACCCAATAAATCAAGCAGCTTCACTTGATGCGTTAACACTCGCCCCTCGCATAATTCCGACACTAAGCATACTACTGCAACACTGGCTTTTCATCCCAGGCTGTTATCCACAGGCCTAAAGGCAGGGCAGTGAAGAGAGGCACCTTAGCCCCGTAATGTTGCTACAAGTTCAAGCGTTTGAATGACTCGGCGCCTGGAAACATCCGTTACTCGTGAAGCCTCGCTGCATCAAGGTTCTCACCAAACAGCTTTATGCCAGGCACATCCCACGTAAGACTTCTAACCAAATTGCTGCTTGCCAAGTGCAATCGTTTCTTCAGTGAGCGACTGCCCTTGACAGCGCCTACAAAGGCTCTGGCACAATGCCCCCAAAACCATTTCGTTGAAATCGGCTGCGATATGCTCGCCAGTTCTCTCCCTATTTGAGAACTGCGGAAAACGGAATGTTTTACTCCTACGGTAAATAAGACATCCTTACTACATGCGTGCTAACGCAAATTGGACTCATGTCTGTGGTTTATATGATACAGCAGTCTTGCCTAGTGCGCATGAGATATGGATTTTGGTGTTCATTAAAATTAGTCAACGATAAAGATCTTATGGCCTTTATTCAATCTTAGAGATTTTTCATGACTTTTTTGGCTTCCATTGGGATTTACGCGGATTCCAAATACTTTTCATTCGATTGTAAAACCTAAAAACAATTTAAATGCGTCTCCAGATACGTTAATAAGAGCTTATTTCCTATTCTGGTAAATGAAAAAGTATTTTTGCTTATACAAACACTAATTTTGGCTCTCGAAATTTAAAAAAAATTTAAGCTCTCTTGTCAACATTGGGATCTCTTTGTTGCTTAAAAACAAGTTTTTTGCCTAAGAAACTCTGTACGAAGTTAAGCGAGCAGTAAAACGACACGGCTAAGAAAGAGATATAGGGATTACAAAGAGGCGTATACACCAGTTTTGTCACTCAAATTTGTGCGTATACACCAGTTTTGTCACTTGAAGTTGTGCGTATACACCAATTTTGTCACTCGAAGTTGTGCGTATACACCAATTTTGTCACTCGAAGTTGTGCGTATACACAAGTTTGTCACTCGAAGTTGTGTGTATACGCCAGTTTTGTCACTCGAAGTTGTGCGTATACACCAATTTTGTCACATGAAGTTGTGCGTATACACCAGTTTTGTCACTTGAAGTTGTGCGTATACACCAATTTTGTCACTCAAAGTTGTGCGTATACACAAGTTTGTCACTCGAAGTTGTGTGTATACGCCAGTTTTGTCACTTGAAGTTGTGCGTATACACCAATTTTGTCACTCGAAGTTGTGCGTATACAGAAGTTTGTCACTCGAAGTTGTGTGTATACACCAATTTTGTCACTCAAAGTTGTGCGTATACACAAGTTTTGTCACTTGAAGTTGTGCGTATACACCAGTTTATTCACTTGAAGTTGTGCGTATACACCAATTTTGTCACTCGAAGTTGTGCGTATACACCAATTTTGTCACTTGAAGTTGTGCGTATACACCAGTTTATTCACTTGAAGTTGTGCGTATACACCAATTTTGTCACTCGAAGTTGTGCGTATACACCAATTTTGTCACTCAAAGTTGTGCGTATACACAAGTTTGTCACTCGAAGTTGTGCGTATACACCAATTTTGTCACTCAAAGTTGTGCGTATACACAAGTTTGTCACTCGAAGTTGTGCGTATACGCCAGCTTTTCTATGCGTTGATCAAAAAGTAATTCGGACTGAGAGGTCAACATCTACTCGAGAAATGCGTCTACGTCCTCTTGCTTTATGAGATTTCCTGTTGCAATTCGACGTTGATGAAAAACTTGCGTCACTTCTACTTTATTTGAAATTCATCATCGGATCCGAGAAAAAAACGGCTCGAAAATTCCATTCCGTTTATCTCCTTGAAGAAATAAGGAAACTCAAGTGCAGCAATTGACATAATGTTGAGATAAAAATTTGTCAAAAATATTCAAAACTTTAATAGAAATGTTATTGCAATTATTTGTAATAGCTATACTTATTCCTTGTAATAACTATTGCCATTCTTTGTAATAGCTACAATTTCCTTCACTTTCTATTGCTACTTTGTAAGTAATGACTACCTCGCGATTTGGTAATTTTAACTCATATCAACGTCACGGAAGCCCAAAAATGCATCAAATTATAAAATAAAAAATAGAGGCCAAGGGCAGGTTTTGATGAAGGAAGTCGAGATTTAAAAATATAAATTCACTTGGAAAATTGGCGAATGAAGCAAAATTTTAAAGCGCAACCTTCTTTGATTTTAAGCAGTAGCATTATACCCCAAGAACTATATGTACAATACATGTGTGTGATACACATGAAGCCGATATGTAAAAACTTCATGACGATATGTCCTTCACAATAGTTCCAAGTGTATGCCGTCGGTCGTATCAGAAAGTACTAAATTTCAAATTTTTCCAATATTTTTCCAGTTCACGTTACCGTGTTTTATAACATGACCCTTCTCTTTTAAGCAACTTTTCTCAACTTGAGCTTTTGGAAAAAAAAGAATTCGGAGTTACAATAATTCTTACCATATTGAAAAAAAGGCCCATCAAAATTTTGTGTAACACATAGACCTAAGTTCATTAGTCAAACGACAAATGGGTTGACGAATGTCGATTGATTTAGACACTATAATTTCAATTTCGTTGTACTTGTTACATTATGAGAGAAAAAATAGTGAATTAACGAGTAACTTAAAAAATATTCTCATATGTAACGATTGTTCAAGTAGGTTGTTTTCTTCTATTTCTACAATACACTCAATATTACATAGCACACACGCCACATTACACATGGTTACACGATACGCAATAACACAATACAGTACACATAATTGTACGATATACAATTACACTGTACTAAGTTTCACAGAATAGTCTATGTAACACAGGATGCTCAACATTACACATGAAATTACGTTTCTCACACGATAATAGATGTCGCCAGATATTCTGCATTACACAATCTGTATATTATTGAGTTATGAGGTCGTATTTCAAAGTGCACCATAAATGAGAAATCTTTATAACTGCAAGAAGATGCATCTACGAATAACATTAGCTCCGGGGTGCCAACAAATGCTCCGTGTTCAAGCTTAATTTTCAAACATCATTTTTCTTCATATAAACATTCTTGGATTCCCGTCAGAGTATTCCTGATAATATCCAACAACAGCTCCATTAATAGCTGCTCCATCGATTTTTTTACGGTAGCTAACGCGTAAAAGACATTTTCTCAAAGTTTAGTATTTTCCAATCCTGTTTCTCAATAAAAATTCCCGTTTTTTATTGACGGATTTGAGTCTGTTTTCTAGCAACGGGGCTGATGGACTTTTAAATGTTTATACTTTATTTGCTGTGCTTTTATTTCAGAGAAAAGATTTGAATTTTCTTTCCAGCAGAAGCGAAATTTAAATGAAAAATTCGAATCTTTGGTTCGCATTGAAAGTTTTATTACCACGTATAAGTATGTAACTTAGATTAGGCATGTCATTAAGATACAAAAATGCAGGTAATGAGCCCATTTTGACACTTTTTAGAAAATAGTTTTTCATGATAATTTGAGTTAATCTACAGGCGTTAAACTATTCAAACCATATATTCCCTAATAATTTTTCACGATAATTTGAGTTAATCTACAGGCGTTTAATTCATACCATATATTCCCCAATAGTTATGGAATTTTTTAAAAATAATAACGATCTAATATCAATGGTAACTATCTCTAAAATCCATTTTGAAAAACGTGTGAGGCCCGCTGTCCTGTGTAACCCTACTTCCGGGCATTGTTGTGAATAATTGTTAATAATTAATTATGAATAACTACAATATGAATAATTATTGTTAATAACAATAATAATTGTTATGAATAATTCCACAAGAGAGAGCAGCGCAGACTTTGATCTTCAAATCCTTCATTTAGATTTCGTTGTGGTTAGAGCTAATTCCTAAATACAAAGCTCAAATTCAGAAATTTTCAATGTGATTCGTATCATTGGGTCAGTTTTTTTCTTACGTATTGCATGCAGATTGCAATACGTGCCTAGCTAAGCGAATTCTATTTCCGATTTTAAACAAATGTTCACATCTGTTTTTCTGCTTAATAACTTACTTCATAGTTTTGCACTCCGAAAAACTAAATATATCCACCAAGGTCAGTAATTTAACATATTCCACGTTAGCTAGCTCACGCAGAAGCCCAGAATGGGCCCTATTAAATGGTTAACAAAGGATAATGGTTCCGTACATGAATAACTAAACGAACTGTTAATTTTAACCCTGACAAGTTCAGTTGCCGCTCAATTCAACATTGTGAAATATGCATGGGATAATTACACAATTACTCGAAGAGAATACTTTGACCTTGATGTTGTGAGCTCATTAGGTTCTTTTTCACTGAGCTCGCCCTTTTCTAACGCCCTCACTTTCTCAGGTTCAACTCTGCACTTCCCTCAAGGTTCGGGAATTGCCAAGCGTTAATTATTCAGGACTCGACAGAACATTGGTCTTCCTGGCCTTTACAGAAACAGAACGCTCTTTCTTTGGCCTTTCTGCCGGCTGCCTTATTCAAAGAGACGGGCGTCCTCTACGGGCCGTTCAACTTTCTATATGTCAGGTTTGGCCGATCTTGGGCGGAGCCGTAAAAAACTGCGTTGTATTGTGGGAACTGCGATGCAAAACTTATAGTATTGTAGAAAGTGCGGTGCAAAAACGTGTAGTATTGTGAAAACTGTGATTAATAATCTCCTAGTATTGTAGAAAATGCGGTGCAAAAACGTGTAGTATTGTGGAAACTGTGATTAAAAATCTCCTAGTATTGTGGAAACTGCTAGGAAAAACGTGTAGTATTGTGGAAACTGCGATTAAAAATCGCCTAGTATTGTGGAAATTGCGCCATTTATGTATATACAAAATTTGAGACTTAACCTGAGACTCCTCGAAATTATTCCCTCATATCAAAGAACACATAAATATTCAGATGAAACCTCGAGCAGAAATATATATTTCACAGATGTTACGATAAATTTGCGGTATCGGCGAGTTTTCTGCATCAGTCCCTCAGATGAGATAATCCAGACGATGAACGAATCTCATTTCGAGGAGAAACTCGGTTCGAATTATTTGCAGGTGATAAACTCACACGGCCTTGAGGTGATAAACTCGTGCTCCATAAATGAAGATTATTGTTATTAATCCCGAAGACCGAGACACCTTTACTCGCACATGGCGCCGAGACCAGCCAAGATCACGCCGCTTTCAAGATGAATTACGAGTTGAAGATTTCCAAACACGCCTACTGCAAATAGAAGCGTGCCAGAATGCCGTGCTTGCACAGGGTTACGTGCTTGTGCAAATACAGTCATACTTGAGGCGACCCAAACGCCGCGCTTGCAAGTACAGCGCACCAGTGCATCATCTTGTGAACACTTCAGTAACCTCACAGTGGGATTTTCGCACCGAAAATGGTTCATGCCAACGCTAAGCACTAGTGTATTTTTTGGAACACTTAAGTAACATCGCAGTGGGATTTCACACCGAAGATGATGCATGCCAACGTTTGCCAACAATTCGAAGGAGAAGGCTTCAGTGTACCTGCATGTGCGCGTCTGAGTTGTGGAGAAACAATTCCCAAGGAACGTTTATCGTCGCCGGCATGTTTCTTGGGAGCATACCGGATATTCAATGATTCGTGGGAGTGGCAACTGTGAGTGGAAGTGTGGTTGTGATGGTCACTGCATGCTACCATGTCTGGTGGTGGTGAATAAATGAGATAGTAGGGGAGGCTGTGGGCGGTGTTACCATAAAGTGCATATGTGTTTGTTTTCGAGAAATTTTAAATAATCTGCTTCGCATAATAAACGGAATTAATTTATTTGAACTGGAGTGACAAGGAATTTTTGGATATTTCCCCCAAGTGATTTATTTTAAATACCTTTGGGTATTTACATTTATGAAAAATTTAGGTTTTGAAATAAATACCTTGATGTTGAAGGGGTGAATAGATCAGCGATGAGGTAATCAATAAAATTGAAAAATTCAGATTGGTAGAACGAATGCTATGCTTAATTAAACTAAGTCTGGCTATGATGTTCTCATCAGAGATGACATCTTGCAGCAACAAATGAAAATTCGTTTATCTAACGATTAAATAATACTTTAGCAGTCAGCAAATATCACATCTTTCGCCATAGGAAAAATTTTTCTAGCTGCAAATAAGCAAATAAAAATCAACAGTTCTATTTCAACAAACGCTTTGCCAAAGGATTGTGATACACTTGTCGGATGTACTGAGGAGTATTTGTTCTCTATCTTTTATTTGTGTTGCATCAGATTCTACCTGAAAAATTGATTTTTATCCGTCAACTGAGTAACGTTTTCATAGCGTGAATGTAATATTTATTCTCGAAAAGCGTTAGAATTACAAAAATTTTAGTTCTTCATTAAAAAAAGTCTTGATTTTAGCAATTAGAAATTGATCGATGACATTAAATTATTTAATTAATTTAAATCATTTCTTAATTTATTTCTAGTCAAGTCATTTTTATACATGTCAAATTGATTGACTCATCTTTGAGATTATAATCATTCGAATGTAACTGCTGTCTAATAAAATTTTGGTCAACAATGTACTAATTAGATTTCATTGCACATAACGTATTCAAAAGACTGAAAATCAACTTCCAATGAATTGACTCATGAATCTACTTCCAACAAACAATGAATTGTCTTGAAACGAATGAATTTTTCCCAAATGTTAAACAACGTGTGCATCCGCTTCTGAAATTCACGCACATCATTAAGTTCATCTAATGTCTTCAGTGAATCATTTGAAGGAGACTCAATTCAACATTTGCATCGCTCGGGGGACGGTATTTTGTCAAGGGAAGTCCACTTGCTCTGCGAACGCATTTCAATATCTCGCTGAATTGGTGTTCGAGTGTGAATAACTAGAAGGATCCTTCTCCAAGATGTCGCTATGGTTCTATTTCACGGATATAGACGCAAGAACAGCACCTTCAATAACCCTTACGGAACCCCGCTCCTGCACTTTCTAGGCTGTAGCACGCAAGTACGCCAAGAATTTGTGCTCGAATTACTGCCTCGGAGTTCGTTGTTAACGACTCAAAGACATCGTTCTGAATTTATATAGAGGGTTTTCTGAATCGTAAACTCACGTAATGAAGAGGATACTCTCCATGAAACGCCATCGCGTTGGAAAGAGAACATCTCAACCTTCGAATGATGAATAAAATTTTCATGGGAAATTAAATGGTAATTGCGTGAGATCTGCTTTCATGAAGGATGATTCCGAGTACATGTATGTACTGCAGTTGTTCTCTAGCGCTTTTCCCCGATAGTCAATTTCATTTATTAAGTGCATTGTGCTACATCAGTTTTGCACGGAGTTTTTCTTCGTGCACGAAAGTCTCACACAAAAATAATGAACGACAATGAAGGAGAAATAAATTTCTCAAGACCAAATTCTGATTTTGATCTGGTACTTATCCTTTATGAACTAAAACGAATTGTTATTTAATTACACCTCAAGCGCCCGAAAACTGCAAATTGAAGGAAATAATAATTTCGAACACGTTTCACAGTTTTATTGACCAGTCTTTGATCACTACAATTTGACTGTTTTTCCATTCCCTTTGGAAAGCTCTTTTGTATGTTCAGAAATATTCAACTACGAGTAGTAATTAATAGTTAGTGAATTAATTTTGGGTATAATTCAATTTGTTAATTCAAATACGAGTCTTGAAACAGTCACCAAGAGGAACTTATGTTATTGATATCTGAAGTGTTTTGAAGTATTTTTTTCGTGTAAGCATCACAAACGACGGCTTGCATGGCGTGCACTGTGTCAGAAATAAACAAACATTTTCATTGTAGAAATTTTTTATTAATAAAATATTATTGAAATATTTTAATGGCTTTTACTATAATATTATTTTATTTATTTGTAGAAACTAAATTGAATAATTCTTCTTTTATTGAGACAGATTTTCTTTTGCAGGTCTTAATAATTATTTTTACGTGACTCTGCCCTAATTTTTAAGCTCTTTCCTAATAATACTTTATTTTCGATTATATTCATTGCAAGGTGCGAGGCAAGCCTTTGCAAATCAAGCCAAAATCCTGTACGAAAACTTATTCTAAATATTCAGATCTTTGAAAGAAAATGTGCATTAATGAAAGAAAGCTCACTTAAAGTACGAGTAATTCAATTTATTCATACATGTTCAAGTCGAGAATTAACGCAGCTAAAAGTCATGAACTGTAATTTTTAAAATATTCTGAAGTTGCCACTAAATGCACTTGGTTAAATATTTAGTGAATTTTGCCAAATTTTGCGGAAAAAACATCGCAGATATTTTAATAGTCCTCAAGTCTGAGATGATGTACCAACGAGGATGATTTTTATTATCTATTAAAAACCATGCACTCAAAATAATTCATCCATAGTGAAGAGTTTTCCAGCCTACTCATGAGAAGCTCTGATGGAATATATTATGGCTTCTACACTGTTTTTTTTTTGGATCCTTTGGCGTTTCTGTAATGGAATTTTTCAAATAACTCTCAGCATATTTGCATGAGAAATTGAATGTAAAATTCTGCGTCGAAACGTTCACAACATTTTTATCACAGTCCAAGCTGTGCTTTTCACTAAATGAAAATGCGTTTTTATTTATATGTACACGTGCATTGCAACGCTGCTGAGATTGCAATTTTCAAAGAATATTCAGTTTTACCTAAAAAGTTGCTGGCGAATATTTCAGTCGCTTTATTCTTTCTTCTTTATAGACAGAATATTCGTATTAACTTATCCATTTCACTGCATATTGTATTACATCAAGAATAGAAATGATATGAAACACTGCAATACGAATGCAAATAAGTGGTGATAAAATGTTACGAGAATTCATTTTAAAATGTGAATACCGACTTGAAGGGTGCAACGAAATACAGATATTGCAGTACGAGGGTTCAAAAAAATAATGTTGACTGACAACTGCCACCGAAAATAGCTAACTTAAAAAGCCAGTTTGCGACACAACAATTGATATGCGGGCCAGCGAAATAAGATAATATTGCAGAACGAGGGTTCAAAAAAATAATGTGCACCGACAAAATGACACCGAAAATAGCTAACTTAAAACGTCAGGTTGGG
>JACJUY010003846.1:35497-60784 GCA_014220935.1 Platorchestia sp. MABIK | reverse complement strand
ATATGGAATATTTTCGACGAACATTTAGCGTACGCTGGTTGCGTTTCAAAATATTTTCGATGAACATCAAGCGTACGCTTGTTGCATTTTGGAATGTTTTCGACGAACATTAAACGTACGCTGGTAGCATTTCGAAATATTTTCGATGAATATTAAGAGTACGCTGGCTGTGTTTCGAAATATTTTCAAGTACATTAAATCCAGACTGGCAGCGTTTGCTGTTATTTAGGTATCTATTCGTGTAGCAATATCCTACGTATTTGTATAATAATTTTTACGTCAGGGGATTGTGTTCGTTAGACTTATGAGCTCGGGATTGCCGGGGTGTGTATTTTGAAATAGATTCGACTGGACCTTATTCACTTAATTATAGCTCTGATTATTTGGTAATTGAAATTGCAGTGGCAGGGGACACCAATGAATGAATGATGTCGCCCGACTGGTGCCGTATTTTATTGTTATTTGAAATGGAAGTAAACAGAAATTCTATAGAATACGTGCGGGCATGGCATAAGAACTGAAGCCATGAAAGAGCATTTTTTTTGCAGCATCTACTGTTAAATAATACATGAAAATTCCCTAGTTTACGCGGAATCAGTGCGTTTATAAATAAGAAAGAAAATAAGAATTATTCAGAAGAGGTAAAAAAAACACTACGTTTAAGGAAATAATAAAAATTAAGGAAATTATTATTATTAAGGAAATAATAAAAATCACATATTATGTAACCATCGCCAAAAACACGTTAGAGTTGAATGCGGAACACCTTGGAAATATTTAATAACTGACCAGAAAGATCATGAAGCTGAATACTCTCGAAATATGTTATAACTGACCTGAAACAACACGCAGTCGAATGCCTTGGAAATATGTAATAACCGACCAGAAGGATCCTACAGTTGAATGTCCCGGATGTACTGTTCTTAAATGAGCTACCTGTTTGTTCGTATGTGTTCTGTCTGGCAAATTTCACCTGAAGACTTGAAGCAAGATGAGAGCGTTAATTATTTTCTTTTCCGTAGACATCCTGGCGCCTGAAACAAATAGCGACGCAGACGAAAATATTTTTGACATCAAAGTCGATTTCACAGAAATACTTCATCTTCTTCATGAAGATGACACTCTTCTTCAAAAAATAATATCCATGAACTGTCACTTAAACGGATAAAGTTTAGCAGCGAATATTCTCAATAAGTCTTAAATAGAACAAGTGAATAATGACCAATTTTATCGGCATAAGCTAGAGTTCGATGATCCATGATCAACAAAATGATCGCTACTAAAAGTTCTGCTCCTACATGAGCTTTATCCACTCAAAGAAATGCCGTTTGATGTTTGATTGTACACTGATATTCAAGTTCATAATCAATCGTAGCCCATTTCTAATGAATCTTTGGCTCAAGAAACTTATAAACAGCGTTTTTGTCATTCTGGGGAACGAAACTAGTTTTCCGATTCGCAAATTTAAGCAACTGACATTCAGTAGAAATAGAAAGAGTTGAGGCCAAAATTTTACCCTCAGTCAAACAAATCCTAAGTGATCCATTCAACATCTATATTTATTGACCATTGGTCCTCTTGACTCCAAAAACTATTGGGATAAATTAAGAAACATTAAATTAGCATGAAAATTTCTCAACATTTATCTTAATTGAATTAATTGAATTTGAGATCCTTGTGCCTTGTTTACTGTTATCACAGTCGACCAAAATCGATGATCATGAACAGTTGACTCAAAACCGCCGTAAAACTACTTGTGAAAAATCTACTTGCTCTAATAGCTAAAAATAGATCCATAATTCCATTCAATAAATAATTTTTGCAGCACAGACTCTAAAGCATTTATATTTTCGCTTCGGGGTAAATGCAATGATAGCGATCTCGTTCAAGTAAATTAAATTCTTCGACGTGTTCTTAGCATCAAATTGTATTTTTATATTTCCAGGATGCGATCAGTCATTACCTATGAGAATATTTATAGTATCCATTAAAAAATTGTAAAATAATTATTGAAGGTCATAAATTTACTCGAATAGTTAATATATGAAGTGTGCAAATGCATCTTGTTCTCACTTCATTTGTATTAATATTTTACTCTAAATCATAAGTGAATTTAAGCTTCCCTAACGTCTTTACGAGGACAAAAGTATCCTAGAGAAAAATTGAGCATGAAGATAGGCAACCTTGAAATCTAAATTGCCCCTATATGGTCTTCAAAAGTCTTCATCAGTATTGGAATAACCTTTAAGGAAGACCACAAAAATCACCTTTCAGAAAATTAAGGTTATTTCCCACGCATTCATCATTACTCGTCTTTGTTGGCATCACTTCCACATCCCTTCGCCAGGTTTCTGGTACCACGACACGACTATCTGAAAATAATTGCATAAACAAATTACAAACAGCAATCGCTTTGAACAAATTGCAGTTTTTTCCGATAGAGTCAATAATTCTCATCCATGTCAGTAACACCTGTAAAATTTCTCCCAAGGTTTTTAGAGCCTTATTAAAATTCTCCGAAAAGAAGTTGAAACTAAGCGTGTAAGTAACATAATCCAAATTGAAATTAGAAATACTTTAGATAAGTGCAGTTCTTTTTTGATAGAGTCATTAATTCACATCCATGTCAGTAACACCTGTAAAACTCCTCCCTCCATGGGTTTACAGAGCCTTGATAAAACTTCTGAAAAGAAGCAGACACTAAGCGTGTACGTCATTTTACGAATAAGGATTTTAAACAAAACAGCTGAGGGATTCAATTTCATTTCGTTTCTTTCCAGATGCTTGAGTGCTTCGAATTATTAATGCTCTGTAATTTGATAGAATCGAATTGGGAAAAATAAATTGTTTTTGTTAATTTATAATGTAATGTATAATGTAATGTATAATGTTTTTGTAATTTAATGTTTATAAATTTATTCCGAAATTTTAGTTGTTTCTCGATCATCGGAAATGAACAAGTAAGTTAAAACCATCGATTTTAGGGTATGTATTCTAGTTCATTGTGCTGCTCGTAAATAAGTTTTATTCACTAAAAAAATGCTGCTCAGAGATTCAGTGAAAGATCCTGAAAATAACTTTTTCATGTATAGGAGAAAACAATAATGATGGAGAAATTACTACTTGCCTAATGCAAATATGCGTACAGCTGTTAGGCTTCCATATTAAAATTTGACTATCTTTGTACATGGTAATCCTGAATTTAAATTTGCGTTTTTTTACGTCGTATTCTTGAATTCAAATTTGGGTTTCTTTTTACTATGGCCTGAATTTAAATTTGAGTTGCTTTCACCATGAAACGCTGAATTCAAATTTTCTGTATGAATATTATTCAATTAATCTTCTAGCACTTACTGCACATCCAACGTATAAATCTAAATTGCTTTAACAGCAATTAGGCTCATTGCAATTACTCTCGTAGCAATTACTCTCATATCAATTATTCTCATAGAAATTACTCTCACAGCAATTACTCTGATAGCAATTACTCTCATTGAAATAACTCTCATAGCAATTACTTTCATCTATTCCTCTCATAGCAATTACTCTCATAGCAATTATTCTCATAGCGATTACTTTCATCTATTCCTCTCATAGCAATTACTCTCATAGCAATTACTTTCATCTATTCCTCTCATAGCAATTACTCACATAGCAATTACTCTCATAGCAATAACTCTCATAGAAATTACTCTCATAGCAATTACTCTCATAGCTATTCCTCTCATAGCAATTACTCTCATAGCAATTACTCTCATAGCGATTACTTTCATAGCAATTACTCTCAAAGCAATTACTCTCATAGCAATTACTCTTAAAGCAAATACTTTCATAGCAATTACTCCCATAGCAATTACTCTTAAAGCAAATACTTTCATAGCAATTACTCTCATAGAAAATACTCTCAAAGCAATTACTCTAATAGCAATTCCTAACATAGCAATAACTCTCATAGCAATTACTCTTGTAGCAATTACTATCATATCAATTGCTCTCATAGCAATAACTCTCATTGCAAATACTCTCATATCAATTACTCTAATAGCAATTCCTCTCATAGCAATTCCTCTCATAGCAATTCCTCTCAAAGCAAATGCTCTCACAGCACTGATTGAGCGTACAACAAATAAATCTAAACAAATTGTGAAGAAGACAAAAAGCTCTGTTTAAAGGCAAATTTGAACAGTAAAAAATATCCAAGGCTGAAGTAGGTTCCTGTAATGACTCAATAGAGCACGCCCCTTGTTGTTGACACACGCACAAGTGATTTTAAATCTTGGGTTTCCCTTATCCAATAAATTGTAGAATACTCTTTGAACTCCGGTTTTTAACTAGAAATTGATCTCTCAAATTTAAAAATATATGATGGTTTGACGTCATTAAATTGACAATCAAAGTTATTAACAGCACTGAAAATAATTTAATATTTATATTCTGAAGTTTTTTGAGTCTCCAATTAACAAGATGATAGCATGTCTCAAAAATTACGTGTTTTTCGATGCGTTGTTGCAACTACATATATTTCTGACATAGATGGATGAAGAAATGCATCCATTAGAAAGACTTGACTATATCTTCCTTCTGCATCAAAATCTGGCTCTGAAAAGGTAAGAAGATGACGACAATGTAATATTTGAGCTTGAATGATAAAATTTACCGAGAGATTACTAGCAAAAAGTATATATCATGCGTGATACCCTAACATTTATTTCCCCTCAATCATGGGAAAACATTTTAAGCGAAATTGTCAGCTAGGTTTAAAACACCATAACACTAAAGGTGAGAGACTTTTCCAACAAAGAAACAACGCGCACAGTGATGCTACGTCCAGCTACTGCTGTAATTACTTCAGTAAACACGGCAGAATAAAATAAAACGGAAAATGGTGTTAAAGAAGTTAGAAAAGTGAGGGATTTGTGCCGGGCATAAAGAGGGTGGGCTAGCTGCCCTTGAAGCGCAAGGGAACCCAAGGGAGGCTTAATTCTCGGTTGCACAGTCAGTCGGTGCTTGGTGCGCGAGGGAGGAGGTCGATGACGTGCGCGGTGCTCCTGCCAGCCCTTGATTGCAGTTACACTGCAGAGGAATCAGATGTTTTTTGATGAAAAATTAAGCGACTGTCATCGCAGGACACACAAACGTGATGGTTTAACCTGTGTTGTTGATCTCTACTCGTGGGAAAAACTGAAGAAGTTGAGCTGAAGGAAATAAAACGAATCGACGGGAAAATAATGCTAAGGTATATCTTGGAACTTGCCTTGGAAAACTTTTCGAGTGATTTTGAAGTAAGAATTTCTTATTATTTTTGGGTGCATGAGCTTGACTCTCTTGAATTTTTGTTTAAATATCGCGAATCTATGCATCAAAATTGTGTTTTTGTGAACTATCACTAACGAACTGGAATATTCGCTAGCGAAGTGCGCCCAGAAGTTTAATTGTTTTCTGCGAAGGTGGAAAGAAGGCACCAAAGGATAAAATGGAAACGAACTAAGTTGTAATATTTACGGTTGAATGTATATGGGTGAAAGATGAATTGGAAACAAGGCTCGTGGCCCTTGCAATAGTTCGTTCAAACATTTATTTCTGAACAGAACATGGTCTGAAAATTTTGAAATTGTGAAAAATTCTCACCGTTGTTGTTATTTGTGGAGCAAAACAATGGCTGCAAAGTTCTTTCTGTTCTCCAAAAAACGGTCAACACGCCAATAAAATTGGATGTCATGATGCTAACAATAATAATATAAGTTTAATTTGTCTATTGCAATGTGTAGCTAATAGGAGCATAAACTTTTATCAAATTTTTAAGGACACCTCACCGTTTTTGAGGACATGCTCAGTTCATCTTCAATAATCGGTAAAAGAAACTTAGTCTTAAAGTACTCTAATGGTTTTCCACACGACTGATGCGAGTTATTTACTCATTCAATTTTGAGTGAATGCGTAAATTCACCATCATCGATATGTAGGTTGTGATTTATATTTGTTTATTCATCGTTTTAAGAACTTTGTTCGTCCTAAGAACAAAATTAATGAAACTCTGTTTAATGAAATCTGAATACCTTCGTTTTTTGAAAAGATATTTCTAATCTACGTTATATTAGTGATGATTCTCCTTATATAATTTTCCTGTATCATCGAATTTCACGAGTGCGCACCTGTCAATAATTGAATTTCATCGTAGGTACATTAAAAAATTTATAAATTAAGGCTTTTCTAAACAGCTAATCATAAAAATGGAGGATGAAAAATTCATAAGTGAAATGAAAACTTAGCAGCTTTATAGATTTAATTTTGAAATTTGTCGATGTGATTCTCCCAGAATTCTCATTTTCGAATTTTACTGAATGTTACACAAACTTACGCGAAAAATTTTCGTAAAGAATGACGTCATAAAGAATTTAAATTCGCAATTTTCGTCTCCGACCATCCTGCCAGCCCTTGATTGCAGAAGCACTTTTGCTTGAACAAATCACTAGTGTTTTTAATCGTGAATTGGACATGAGCAATCTAACTAATTCACTTCAGAGTAGTTGAATAACTTCCTAAATTTCGTAAAGGGATTTCGTATTATCAATCATTTCGGCAATGTTTTTAGAAAATATTTATAGAATAAACATAACCCTTTATTCGGTAATATTTTTTGATGCTTTTGAATGAATGGTTACTATTTTATATTCCTCGTTTTATATGATTATAGTATACTGAATTTTTCAGCTTCAGGTGTTACGTGACCTACAGTATTCATATTTGCTGCAAATGCATGTCATTCTCTTCTCTGTGGTTGCGTGACTTAATGGTTCGAAAATATTCCAGAGCGCTTCCAAGAACAGAACTATAACAATAGTTTTTTATATTGGAAGCACTCTGAATTATCCATCAATCTAACTCCCCTCAACGCGTAGTCAACATTAGAGTGCAATGAGGATTGTCATTGTATTCTTAATGTCGACTACGCATTGATGGGAGTTAGATTGAAATAAATATATGCTTTAGACAGTTTTGATGACAAAACATTGATCGGAATGCGTCAACATTGATGTCAACTACGCATTGATGGGAGTTAGATTGACGGAAATTTATTCCTCAGATACTTTTGATGACGAAACGTAGATCGGAATGTGTTGACTGACATGTGATACACTTTTTAAAATATGAGGTCATGTGAGTGCATGATGTTAGACGATATTGTCATTTGGATGTATTGATGCAATTACGAGAACTTATCTAGAAGGCAGGGATGACAATGTGTTATTGGAAATGAAGGGAGTGGAACATTTTGATGGGAACAGATTGTTAATAATTTGTTCATGAAAACTTATTGATGATACATTTAGATGTGGAAGAACTCGGAGGATTGTTTCAATGATTATCCGTTGGTTAGAATGCTTTGATACATTGCAAATTTTTGCAAATTTAATTTAATTTTATGATAGCATGAAGTTACATGACGTCAGCATACGCGAACATAATACCGCTTAATTTTTTTCGGCTGTTTCAATCTTCTTCAATCTTTGGTGTAGCTTCAACCTAACATGTACTTCAATCAATCAAATAGTTAAATGATTTAAATGTGAGTGCTATGATTGATGATTGAAAATTTGATGAGTGCGTGTTGTCCGCTCGATTTCTATTGATGTTTGAAATTTGGCAATTTTGAGCAATCTACAGTACACTTTCATCTCATACTTACATCGAGAAATAAAACCTGGAGTTTTCAGTGTCCATTGATTTCTTAAATATCAAATCAATCAAAAATAAGCTTTCTAATCAGGTGTAAAATTGATGTCTGTTCTGAAAGGGAGAATAAATTCATGTCAATAACTAATCGTAAATAGTTCTAATTTCATGTTGAACTCTTTTCGTTATTATTCGATTGAATATTTTGAATGTAAAAGTGAATGCAAATTGATCGCGAAACTGAAACGCCTCTTGAACGACGAAACTGAAAACCCTTACCCTCTTTATACCGTAATCATTCTCCGCTAATTAACGTTTTTAACTACTACAGTGTAGTTAAAGGATAACTCGAGAGTTTGTTAACATATTTTACGATTAATCAGGATTATTTTCTCGATGATGCACATACGAGGTAGATGCAATTCTGAATTTATAATTGAACAGGGTTTGTACTTTTAACTAAAAAAATGGTTTTAACGCCAATTTCTCCCAAAATTGTTGCTTAGCATACCTGTAAAATATTGTCCTCTCAGACTAAATGCAATAACTTTCTTTAGAAAGGAAGTTCATCCTAAGCAACTTATTTGAGTAGAAAAAATCACAGTTATTATGCTACTTTAAAAAACACAGCCATGTTTCAGAGCGATTTATCATTCCGTAGCGGATGTTCAAATGACTCCAGATTTATGATCACGCACAAATATCATACATGAGAGGCCCTTTTGCTGCTAAAGATTTTATTTCCAACCAAGAGTTACAAGCGTAAAAATTCGTGCACAGTAAGTGACTTTTTCCGCTGAGCGTGCGACAAATTTTCTCCCATAATGAGAACACTAAACTTGAAATCTTTCATACCAGTCATAAAAAACGGAGGGTTGAAGGGAGTTCACGTGACGACTTTAGGGAGCCAAACGGGGGCTTGTAGGGAGTTCAAAAAACAACTTAAGGGAATTAAACAGGTGGTTGTAGGGAGCTCAAAAGACGACTTTAGGGAGTTAAACATGGGATTGTAAGGAGTTCAAAAGACAACTTCATTGAGTCGAACAGGGGATTGTAGGGAGTTCACAAGAAAACTTCAGGGAGTTAAAAAGGGATTGTAGGGAGTTCAAAAGACAACACCAGGGAGACAAACATCGTTTCTGAAAATTTTTGCTACTGCCTCCAGATGTTCTTAAATTGAAGCTTGAAATTTTGATACCGAAGAGTACGTAAATTTTGCCATAAAACTCCCGAACAAAAATGTCCTGCTGGAATTTAAAATGGTTTTATAATTCTATAACGCACATGAAAGATTTGCATTACCCATTTGAACGCTAAAAATTTATTTGCATCAACGAACTTATACAAAAATGAGGAAGCTATTAAAAGACTATTCTTCGTAAGCTGAACTGCATGGCGTTTTCAAATATACTATTCATCGAACTGTTTCCTCTTTCACTTACGGTGAATTATTAATTGATGGAAATCGAAAGCTCTTTACGACTTAAGCTGGGAACGAGTACACACGCGTTGTTTATGGATAAAGATTACGGCTCAATTTGAGTGATGCTAACTTTGTGCACAATATCATATGACTTTTCTGTTTCGGCTGTTGAAGAGCCTGCTTCTGTTTGGCTATTGAAACTGTTGGGCTGTTGAGAAGCCTGCTGCTGTTTCGCTGTTGAAAATGTTCGGCTGTTGAAAAACCTGCTTCTGAAAATTGGCCCCTGAATTATTTTTTCCCCGTCTCATTCTCTCTCTCTCTCTTCTTTCTCTCTTTTTCTCATATTTTATTCAGGTTCTCGTAGTTGAATATTCCCGAATCGTTGAGCAAAGTTTAAAAAAAATTTGTCAACTCATTGCGTGCTGAATTTGTTTTCTCCTTTTGGAAGTTTAAAGAAAAAAATAAAGAAAGAAAAACTGATTATTTCCAAAAAAGTTGATACGTGAGATGCATGGCCACATTTGGGTTTTAAAAATTTCTTAGTATAAGACCTCCTTAGGAAAACGTACCATACGAGGAGTACAAACTATACGAGGCGTAATAACAGGAAGAAATCGAAAGAGGAAGTCGTTTTAACGTAATTGAATGAGGCATACTTTCCATGCTTCATTTTAGGTTTTTTTGCATTGCAGAAATGTAGAGTCAGTAGATATTAAACAAATTGATCAGCCTCATCACTCCAGATATAATTTCATTTTTAGGACAATTTTTCTGGCACAAGAAGCTTTTTCCATGAAACATTTTAACACCATGTAAGCCACATTATTTTACGTTTCACAGGCTCTACTAATTTTTATCTATCGAATTTTTGGAAAGCACTCATTTTGATGTTTTGGTGGCAGATATTCATTAATTAGTATCTGCTTCCGTTCTGAAGTAATTTAGAGTAAGAGACAGGAAACCATGTGAAGATCCTTGTACCTTTAGTGCATAATGAAAAATCAGTGTTCAATTTAAGGTACTTATGAAGATGATACTTGTTCCCATAGAAACGCGGGGAATTTACAAAAGTATAATTTATGGAGAAGCAAGAAGAAGGTGTTTCTATAATCTAATTTAATTTACGATTTGTTTCCTTTACTTTGTATTATATAAAAATCAATGATTTAATCATCTTTCCAAGGTAAAATAGTTTAATAGGGGTAGATTCAATTGAAAATATATTCTAGTGGAATTCAAATTTGCATTTTTTGTGCAGGATAATCGTGTTTATGGAAAGTGCTTTGAGAAAATTCTGCAGGAGCGAATGAAAAATCAACCAGAAAAGTTAAAACTATTTTCAAACCATTTGTGTGCTGATGTTAACAGCTACTGATGTCAAAAACTAAAAACTCTGGGCACTCCTGAACAAGTTAGTTCAGTACTAGGATTCAGGGAAAAGTTCATGTCAATGGATGCAGCAACAATGGTTATAATGCACTTTTCAAATAACTGTAAGCTTCGCTTCGCAAATTTGTTTCAGTGAAAAGTTGAGTTCATCATCAAGTCTCCTGCACACATTCTTTGAATATATGACGAAAATCTGTTGGTCTACCTGAAACGGTAAGTGGAAGAAAAGTTTATTTTTAGTTTTATAGATGGTCGCAATCTAGAATTTTGAGTTCAAATCTGTTAGGAATCTTAAAAGGAACTTTAACTATTAGTTGGGAATGTTTTTTGATTGTGCCTTATAGGGTTAATATGTATATGTACATTGCCTTCTCAACTGTAAAAGTGAGTGGAGATTTTTCTCATAACTGTACACCTCAGTGTTGAAATAGTGTTTATTCTAGCTTTAACTGCTTAACTGAAAGCAAGTAAAACTCAGTTAAGAACAAATTATGTCAGACTGCAACGTTCTATCTTTTTCTAATTTAAATTTGCGAATTGAAATTTTGGTAGAAATTCCTTAGTGTGATATTTATCAAAAAATCTAGATTCTCCTTCGAAATATTTTCTGAACGGGCGCTCAATAATTTATGCGAGAATTTTGAATCGTCTCAACCCTCGTGATGAGTTTCAAAATTCAGGTTATTCAAATTACAGCTATTTGGTAACGATAAAAAAACAATGGTTAAAATGAAATTTTGAAATTTGGAATGAAATGTCACAATTTCACAAATTAGGCTCTATCACTTTCCTTAACTTAAAATGTTCAGACATTATTTTTGACCATTTTTTACTCCTCTGGTCACTTGGGCGTATATATATGCGAATGCTAAGACTTCGCTCGCAGATAATGTGATTGAAAGTATATTGTGCTCGCTGTAAAATTATATGAGTTCATTATCTTTTCTCCTGTTACAGGAACAATAAGAGAACTTGAAAAAAATTATGGCGTAAGTAAATTTTTTTTTAGGATCAAATCAGTATCAAAAAACTGTTATTCAATTAAAAAGACCGCACAATTTATACTTAAAATTATTATCACGAAATGTACTTCCCGAGTCCACTTCGATTTCTCAAATATTTCGGTAACGACGCACCCACGCTTAAATTATAACCTGAGTTTTTATGATAAGTTTGGCAACAATCGTACATGGCGAATTCTTTGTCAGATTTCGAGATAAATATACCATATGTTTAGGTTTCTAAATTGTTGAAATATTCTTGTTCGTTGTGCGCGTTATAGAGATGAAACATGCCAGGTATAGATTAAATCATTCATTTCTAGTATTCTCCTACATTTCCCAAGCGTGGAAATTATTTATTAAACACTTTTGCAACTACTAATTGGATGCATGGGAAACACGATTGGCAAACTCACATCTAAACTTCCTTTCAAATTACTATTGTTTGTATTGTAGCATTACAGTTCAAAATGAGCAGGCTCATTACAGCTTGAATAATTGGCAGTAAAGTGGATAATATTTTGAATGGTCTCGAATTACGTTTGAAAGGATATTCGTATAAAAAAACATAAAACACCGGTCGAAAATAGTTTGAAGTTTATTGAATTGCATATGGTAAAACATTTGTATCAAAAGCATAAAAAATACCACGAAAATTTTCGTTAAACAAAGGTCCTAGTTCACATCCGTAAGTGCACCTATGACCAGTCATAGATTCAACTCTTACATACCTGCTTAATGAAGATAAGAGAAGCGATATGCTTCGTTCATTAAGCGTGTAAGCAACAGTTCCATTGTACTAATATCAAGAAATAAACTCAACAAGAACGTCAAGGAACACAAACAATCAGCATTGTCCATCTGAGGGACTCACTCGAAATAAATATTTTGTCGCCGAGCAAAAATGTAGACTTGTGCGATGGAAGCGTGGGCTTGACTGGCTTGTCGGAAATGTGGACTTGAGAGAAGGTCGCGTGGGCTTGACTGGATTGTCGGAAATGTGGACTTGAGAGAAGGTCGCGTGGGCTTGACTGGTTTCGCAGAAAGTGGACTCGAGGGCAGGTCTCGTGGGCTTGGCTGGCTTCGCAGAAATGTGGACTTGAGAGAAGGTCTCGTGGGCTTCAGAGAGAGAGACGCCAGTTTCCCGAGAGCCAATTTGTTCTCCCTGTCGCAGGCGAGACTCCCAAGAGGGCATACATTTGCTAGTGGGAGGTCCAAGTGTTGAGCTTATTTTGTTGGCCACCTTGTGCTCTAATTGCTTATTTATGCGATTCCGGCTTACAAACGTAATGGCGCGGTAAATTTAAAGTGCCTTGTTTACCGAAGAGCTGGAAGATGCAAGAAATTCACTTAGTGTAAATATGTCTTGTTGTTGGAAGATGCAAAAAAATTCATGTAGTTTTAAGGTCTTGCTGTTGGAAGACGCAAATATTTCATCAAGTTTTTAATTTTTTGCTGTCGGAATTTGCAAGATTTTCACCTAGTTTAACAAGTTTTGCTAATCTGGAGTATCCACCTTTCTGTTAAATTCGATGTACAACAGTTTGAATCATTTAAAACATCATGCCTGAATCACTGAGTGCTCTCTTGAAGAAAATCGAGAAAAGACAACTACTGCAAGGATTTAATGACAGAAGCAAAGGGCTATGCTCTGAGTAGCCGAGTTTGTGGCTGGTAACAGAATTTTGAGATCACTCACCAGTAAACTTGATTGTTCTGCAACGTGAAGTGAGCCTTTGAAGTTGAATCTCTGGCAAACACACTTTCCTTACGGCGAGCTGTGCTCGTTTTGGTATCCTTAGGCTGAGGTTCGTGTTCGTGGTATGGAATATCGGGAACTTAAGGCGTAGGACGATATGTTGTCGTGTAGGCGGAGCTTTTCCATGCGATAAATTTGTGGATCATTTTATTTCCGAGCTTCAATTTCTCAAAAACAGTCAAAGTTAATTACATCCTCTGACACAGATATGCAATTCTCTCGAGAAGAAATAATGTAGAAAAAGAACGTCGAGAGAATATCACTCTAAAATTTTCTGAAATGACCACTATATTTTCACTGGTTGACGGTGTTTTGTGATGGTTGACGATGTTTTGGCGGTTGGCAGAAATGAATTAATTTCAGATAATGCGAAGCAACATTGTTTGATGTTCGTTCATTTCCAATTTTTCAATAGATGAATTGCTTTGGCCCTTTGGTATATACATGGATTAAATTCACCTATCCCTTTTACCTGCCGTTTAGGCCATTTTACACGCCGCAGTCAAAGTGTTAATCGATTCACAGCAAAAAAAAGAAGCCAATGAGTGTTTCATCACACGTGTCACCTCAAAGAATACAGAGGTGATTGTTCCTCGTAGATCGGTGAAGCAATTATGGTATTTTTAAAATACCCTCCCCATTCGTGAGCTAATTGGGTCGTTACTATAATGACCTGTTCATAAATGAAATACATTACGCCTTAATTCCTAGTACGTTCAGCTACGAAACAAAATGATTTGTCGGAATGGCAAAACGCTTGCCTGTTCCCATATTTAAAATGTTCGCCGAACATTTCAAAGTGCGATCGATTAAGAATTGCAATATAGGACAAACATGTAAGAACTGGATGATTTACTAAACCATTTGTACACCGTATCAAACGTGACAGTGGGAAAATATGGTTTGGTATTTCCTGCGAAGAAAAGTTTTATGGGATTTTCCAAGTGGAAAATTATTTCTGACTGAGAAAAGCCTCTAGGGAAAATTAAATACAAATTTTTTCTTTTTCAACGAGAAGCGCTTGAACAAATCCCGCAAATTTTGTAATTTCAGAGAAGCTCATACTGTCCACACATTCTGTTTAGCCCTATTATAGACATGAAATATTTCGTTCATAAATTTAAGCAGATAGCGGGAAGTGCGGAGTCACCAAGCCACGAGTTGTTCGTATCAATATCTAAAGTGAATCAGAATGTCCGAATCTAAAACTCACGTGTGAATTATGACAACTACTAAAACTGAAATTAATAGTTTGTAAAAGCAAGCTGCCACTAAAAAGTAATAAATGCTTAAAAACGAGCCAAATACATTGAGTTAACGTATGAATTACTCAAATCTAATTCGTGCAAACACTCCCAGCATGACAGTCTAGTTACACGGAACAATTAAAATATAATTCGTGCAGACACTCCCAGCATGACTCTCTAGTTACAAGGAACAATTTTTATTTTGAGAAGCTCCAGACCCAGCTCGTGCAGAACGAGACTTATTGAAGCGTCATCCGAAACCGAAAACTGAAACTCGCTTCAAAATTTTCAGAAAAATAATTTTCAAGTGGCCCTGCTGCTTTGTGAAAACACTAGCTCGGCATCCATGGAGTTGTTTTCTCACTTTGCATTTTCGGCGACGTCGGAGGGCTAATTTACAGAGGTATTTACGAGCCGCAATTTCAAAGGATCCTTGTGCGGTTAATTTGCAAAAGCATTGCGTACCGCAATTTCAAAGGATACATGTGCTTGTCAATTCTTTTTATGATTTCAAGGATTCAAATTAAATGGTCATTTTAAAATCATAGAAAGTTATTTCTAAAAGATCCATTGCTGGTCAAAAGGATCCATTGATCCAGAGGTCAAAAGCTTTGAAAAAAATAACAAAATACTAAATCAATTTCAATGAATGGTTCACAAATGATCTGTTTTCATTACACGTACGCACTGATGAGTTCTTCACAACTTATCCACAATTAACATTTCATAAAATCCATTTGTGAAAGCTCATTTGATAAAATCCTAAAACTTCCATTTCGCCAATGAGCTCATGACAACGCACGTTGATCGAACAGCAATAAGCGCCATGAATTCCATGCAAGTTAAGATGAATCAATTTCTTTATATCGTATTCACCATTGGCGATGTGAATCAAGATTTGTAACATCAATTTTTACGCAACATGCGACTTAAATAAAAATTTTGAAACACCAGAATCAAAGTAACTGCTGTTTGTCTCACATTAACGGTAGTGTCGATGAAAACGGTTCTAGATCTCATTTGCGGTACATGATATAACGGTATGAGACACACTTATCGGTACGAGATATAACGGTATGAGACACACTTATCGGTACGAGATTTAACGGTAAGAGAGATACTTAATTAACGGTACATGATATGACAGTGAGAGAGATACTTAATTAACGGTACGAGATATAACGGTATGAGACACACTTATCGGTACGAGATTTAACGGTAAGAGAGATACTTAATTAACGGTACGAGATATGACAGTGAGAGAGATACTTAATTAACAATACGAGATATAACGGTATGAGACACACTTATCGGTACGAGATTTAACGGTAAGAGAGATACTTAATTAACGGTACGAGATATGACAGTGAGAGAGATACTTAATTAACGGTTCGAGATATAACGGTACTAGAGACACTTAACGGAACGAGATATAACGGTACTAGAGATACTTAACGGTACGAGATATAGCTGTTCGACAGAGACTTAACGGCATGGAATCTCCTTTACGGTACAATTATTCTTATTCAACGATGCAGTACCTAATTCACATAAAAACATGAATATACGTTTATAGTATATACTTTTAAATATAGTCCATATGACCTATATTGTAAAATGAAGCATCAAATATCGAGTTAATTATCTCATTGATCAGTCAAATGCGAAACTAGATTAAGTGAATTAGGTTAAACTTTACTGCACACCTTAGAATAACGTGATGGTAGGAGGCCCTATAAGTCGCTGAACTTGTTCGAGCCCACAGGTACGCAAATTTGACCATTGTACTAGACTTAAGAAACATTCTACCTCTGTAACACCTGTGGTAAATAAATTGTTTAAATTGTTTAAATTGTTTAATTAACGGTGCGAGATCTAGCTAACGGTGTGACCTCTAGTTAACGGTACGGTACATAATTAGCGGTATGGAAGCACACACAGCACCAAAATGCTGTTAAACTTCAACACATTTATTGTGTGCTCGTTGATTATATTCAATATTAACGACCTTTGTTAGTGATTTGGTTTTAGCTATTTATCTTAAAATTGTAAGTTTAGAATTATTGAAGCTACAGTAGGAGTGTTGGACTGAAGATGAACATCAAATTGCATCTATGCTAATGACTCGACACTGAAATGTTTTCACAATGACAGATATCCATGCGTCATTTATAGTCGTATTCATTTTTTTATGTGAATAACCTGTCATGTAGGAAACCTTATTTTTCTCAAGACTTCATAATGAAATACAATTATTTAAGCACATTTTCCGAGCACAAACTTTACGACATTTTTTACGGCGCAAACTAGAGTGAAAATTTACGTGAGGATGTATCCTTCGCTTTGGAATGGCAGTTCAATCGATGTTTTCTATAAATCCGCAAGTATATTCAGTCAAATATGCGCCCCGCTTCTGGCATCAAGTTCTGCCATCACAGAAAAGCAACACAAATTATCGAAATTAAACATACCCAACTACCTAACGTTTGAACTCCAGTCAAAAGTAATAATTCTCGCATCTATTTCAACACGGTAGAGATTCAGCCTTGTAGAATACCACCTATTTTCCCCACAAAAACTGTCAAATCCCATCGGAGCATCAGACGTTCCACAGAGGCTTCTTCCTAAAAATATCCGCTTTCTTTGAGCTGTGGAAATATCTTGGCTCTCCGTAATCTGATCTGCTAATAAATCCACTCTACCAGGGAGCCATCATGTCCTAATAGGTCTGTCCTTCTCGCAAACCGTCAAAATTCTTTGGCAATTCCAGTGTTGTCTGTTCAGACCAATTAGTTCTTTACATTTTGCGGGCACGGCTGTCGTGGATCTTAATTAGATTTCTGTCATGGTTTCTCCGAGGCAACTCTCCTGACACGAGTCTAAATTGTCACGCCTCTCGCTCAAATCCTCACACTTCGGATCCAAAATTCCTGTAGGCTCGTCTGAGCGTTTGAGAGGAGGCTGCTCTTTGAACAAAGGCCGCTGGGTCCGAGGTATCCTGGTTATTTAGTCTAATAATGACAAATCTGCGCCTCCTGCTCGAGAAACTTACTGCAAACGTGGTGATCTTTGTAAAAAATTAAACACTCGAGCGGTCAATTTTTTACAAATTGCAAAACATGTTGACGTCGTTTCGATTCTGGAGAGGTTGTTATGACTTACGTTTGAACTTTGATGACCAAAAATTACGACACTTTTATACGGTGCTAAAACTCGACTTTTCAACTTGTCTTAAAACGCTTTATAAAATAACTTTCTCCTCGATCTGATGCTTCTTCCCAATAAAGTTTTAGAGACTTTGGGCGTCTCATTACGTCGAAGCGTGAGTAGGTCTTAAACTGGCAGCGTTCTGAAGAACCACAATTTTTTCCGGGAAGATTTCTTCTGCTGAGGTGAATGCCCTAAGGTGATATTGCGCTGTCATCTTACCAGCAAAAGTTGAATAATCAGCGGTAATTTGTGTTATTCAGCGACATTCTTTTTTCAAAACTCTTGGAAAGTTTGAGTGAAAAGTTTTAGTTTTACTACACACTCAGCTTTAATTAATCGGTGGACATGCTATTATATCAGGTTTTTTACTCACTGTTGTAGCAGTTTCTCCGATGTAGTTTTATTACGGATTTATTATTGGTGTTAATTAACGTCAATTAGACTGAGTTCCTCTAATGATCAGCATTACCTAGTGTCTGCATGAAATATTATGTATTAAGTGTAAGAGATATTTTAATTTTTGTATATTCGTCCCATTTAGGAAGTATTATCGATAAAGTGAAGAATCTCAAATGAGAAGGAATTAGATCAAAAATATATGTTGATTCATGAAAGTTATGAAACGCGACAAAATTTGTTGATATTGATAAAAATTTATCTAATTTCTAATGTGAAATTATGAGCATTTGTTTTATCGAAAATGAAAAATAATGAATTAATCGCCAATATTGTTAAGTATGTTGGAGACTAGAGCAGGAAAATGACCTATTCATTCAGTTGAATTTACAACGACGAATCAAATAAATAATCGTCACGAATAATTTTTTCATTTCAAATACTAGCCTATATTTTCATTTTCATATATGGTCATATATAAAAGTCAACATTTGTATATATAAATACATGGTCAAAAATAAACTCATGAGGCCTCACAAATATTCTAATTGAATAAATTATGCAGCCAAAAAGTTTCAACGATCACAATATCGCTTCTTTTAACTGTTTAAGAATAGATTTGCCACTGGGCTGGGTATGTCTCTGGCGTATTAATTTAGTTGTGCTCATTGTGCATCAAAGTACATTGGAATAAAGTACATTAATTTAGGCTCCATGGTCCCTAAAACTACGGGAGTTTTTGTTCGACTACTCTGTTACGCAGGGGCCTCATTCTGTTATTACGGGCCATGTGACACAACAAGACCGTAAAAAATATATTTCAAGCATCAGGCCTATTTATCAATGACAGCTGATGTAATTGTGGTGAACAGGTAATAAGTCAATGCATACTGTCCTGGCTAGCATTTAGAAAATGGTTTGGAACATTGACAGTATTATGTCTCTAACTCATTCTGTCATTATTATGGTGAACAGGTATTAAGTCAACGCATACTGACCTGGCTAGCATTTAGAAAACGGATTGCAACATTGACAGTTTCGTCTAACTCAGCCCGTAATATCTACGGCAACAAACGTTTTAAGGGCTATTTTGTTTTACGATGATCACGACGTTGTAATTACAGCGGCTTAATAACTTTGCCTAGAAAAAAATGCTTTTGAATTCCTAGACATTTCTTGCATGTGTCACGTTTAGCACCAAACCTCTGATATCATCTAATGCCTATGAGCCTTTGACAACAATTTTTTCATTGGTCACAATATGTCTGCAAATGATCTATCTGATAACAAATTATTGTGCGTTCGTGTACGTTTCATCTAGAAGGGATCTTGTTTATTATGCATTCAGCACACGAATGCGTAATAAAACATTGGATTTCCATTGTTTATTTTCCAGCTGAATGTACAACGTCCGTATGAATATGGACACAACTTCGTCACCTCTGGGTTCTATTTGGAGAGATGAACCTGATGGCAGCGAGCAAAACGAAGGACTTTATTGAAGAACTTGCCCCGTTAGAAGTTCATAGCTCAGAATGGAATTGCCTGAACAAACGCCAGCTATGTTCGTCTCGTGGATATTGAATGAGACACAGACATCTGCTCGTGACACGATGGACTTCATTGTCAAGAACCTAAAAGTTTATGGAGCGATGAGCTAGATTTCATCTCATTCGTTTGTGACGAGAAGGCGAGATAAGAGTCTGTTTTGCGATACTTCAAGAGACCCTGAACCTCCGTGTGCTCTAAATCTGCGAACCTTGGAAGATGAGAGAAAATCTATCCGTTACGCTAAAATGGCTGTTGTCTTGTACTTATTTTGCAGCACACTTTGATAAAAATGTGGAGAATTTGTTGATCAATTTTAGGAAAATGTTTTATACACAATCCATACTTATAATCCACGGAAGTGAGTTTGGATTAGTTTGGATTAGGTTTTCCTCTCTACCTCTTTGCCTCTGAATATGACTATCGTCACAGAACGAAACAAAAGAAACAACTCCAGCTGTGTTGAGAAAAGTTGGCTTTTATACTTTATGAAAAGAACCTCTCCAACAATAATAATTACGCCCATGAGCATTTTATGAAAATAGTATCTTCTAAAGTATTCATTCACATCTTCTTGACTCAAAGAATTATTGCGGGTACTGAAATAAAAAAATTGTGACTTAAAGCAAGTACGATGAGAATTTTTTGCGAATGCATGTAAAGGTGGCTTTAAAACATCGAACTTGTGGAGATGTACATGTCAGTAAATTTCCTTGCAACGATAAAATTTTTGAAGGATGTTGGTACCAGTTCCATTGTAACTTCGAGAAATAACAACCGTAAATATGTCACAAACTGCTTTTGAAAGTTGAAAATTAATACGTATTATCCAAGAACTCGCACATCACAACTAATTGCGGATATATTTCGACAAACCGTTCAAGCTAAACGGAATAAAACCATAATCCATCTGTTATCTTCGCGAACGGATGTAAATAGAAAGATACGAGCACCCTCATCCAGATATGACAAAATTCAGACTCGGATCTTCTCATTTGAGCTTCCGATAGCCTATCCAATTTGCTTTTTATGTCCGTTGGCACAGTTGGCTTCCTGCCAGCGGGGATAATGCAGCGACAGCTCACAAAAACTTGCCTCGTTCTTGCATTGCTGATGATGTAAAATTCCTGACTTTTGACTATTTGTTCGGTCTGGTGATCTCGTTGGCACTGGCCTAGACCAACATTCCTTGGGCCTCAATCTGTTAATTCAAAATTACAAGAGGGTAAGGAAGGAAGTTCAATGCTGAGCGTTGAAGGATGGTGTGGGTGGGTACCGTAAGTCTGGAACCAAGCTTGGGATCATTTTCTGGCTTTAGGGTAATTACTGATGGTTATACAGAAGTACACGCTTGGATAATTATTGTGAGTGTAATGATTGTTGCGATATTCTTGGATAAGCACATAAAGGGAAGTTCAGTGATAGATTTTACACAGAAAATACCTGACACCCCTTTGGTTTTAGGAAATAAATGACACCTCATCGTTTCTTCAATTTTTATGTTTAAAAAATATATTCGCAACATTACGTGCTACAAACTCATCTACTTTGAACCTAAATTTGACTCAACTTGAAGAACACGTTTTTTTGTTAGTTTTTCCAATCTATTTCTAGGAGAACGATGCTACTGGACTCTTCAACATCTAAGCCTGATGTTATTTTCAGGAGCAAAACAACTTTTATCCTCTCCGGTGCTTCTCTTAGCAATAGAGAATCACAAGTTGATCGATTATGTTATTGGGCATTCGAAGTTTTATCAATGCCCTTCCATTTTCCCACGCCTTTTTAAAATAGAGGCAAAAAATTGAACTGTGACATGAGATAAGCTAGAAACAATTTAAAAGTTGGTTGATCCTAGAGATATTCCCGAATATGGGTAACCTCTTCTAGTTTTTGGGAAAGAATAAAAATCAGCGTTTACTTTCCGGTGAAAAATATAATGACCATTAGAAAATCCACAGTTCTAAATACTCATCTATGGAAGTCTGATCTTCGTTTCTCCTTCACGATTAATTTCAAAAGCATTCAGGGATAAAAACCTTGGCAATATCATTTCCCCTCCGCCGCACTACGAACCATCAAAGTCACACAAATGAAAATGTCAGTTCGTCGTTGGACTCTATTTGTTTTGCTTCTTTTAGTTGCGAACCCTTGTCTTTCATGTCCTCCAGACCAAGTCAATTGTTGTCGACAGAACGGGATGTGCCGTTCAGAGCAAAGATTGTTTTTGTTAGATCGTCCTCGAATTTATTGACCAAGAAGAGGCTTCTCCTTCAGGGGGCTGCTAAAATACAGGGAACAAGAAAATTCTGTTCGAGAATTTCCAGGCTTTCACCATCAAAGACTTACTCTACCATCAAACAATTCATTTCACAGAGGAAGACTGACGTTTTAAGTGTTTGACGAAAATTCCAATTCTTTTGAATGGCCATGTTTCTAAATGTAGAAGCATATGTAAATTCAAAATTAAATAGCATGCACATTTTTTGCACTTCGCTTAAATAGAGCATCATTCGAAAGCATTTGACAAGAAGACAGATAATGTCAAAGTCATTCGAAATCACTAGCCTTAATTTGGTCGTCAGGTCAATAACGCTTATAGTTTCGGGAAACCAAAGTATGATTGAAACGCGAAACATTAAATGCGAAGTAGTAAAAGCTTTCTTAATGCTTTTAAACCAATGAGCTGATTAACTTCCATGCAGCTAGCTCAGTAAAAAGTAATCAAATAGGGAAGAATCATTCAAGGTAAAAGCAGCCACTACCATGGCAAAAAAAAGAGGGAACCCTTTGCCCCTGTTTCGTAAATTCTCCTCCAGGAAATCGAATTCTCCTTCGTTTTTCTTGTTTTCTATTAGTCAATTGATAAAATTGCCCTAAAGTTGTTGGCTGCGAGGCTCGACTTTATTGAACAACTGGAGGGATCAGTTTTGTTTTCGAACGGTAGTTCGTTTTCGTCAATGAACTTTGATTGTTTACAAAGTGGCGATATTGGACGTAAAACAACACGGACAAATTTCTTCTGCATTTTCTGTTTATTTAACTATACTGCCGAATCAACAGTACAACACCGGCAGCCTACTTACTCAAAGGAAAATTTAGACGAGTTCCTGAGGCCCTCGCTGCGGCTGAATTTGCATGCCTACCAAAATTTATTCCTCGAGTTTTGTCAAAAGACTTTGAAAAAATCCTCTTGTTTTTAAAGCCGCT
Source organism: Platorchestia sp. MABIK (assembly GCA_014220935.1). NCBI lineage: Eukaryota > Metazoa > Arthropoda > Malacostraca > Amphipoda > Talitridae > Platorchestia > Platorchestia sp. MABIK. The sequence goes on along the minus strand of JACJUY010003846.1, from coordinate 37,927 downwards.
TCAGTTGTAGGCACTCTTCATCAGGGGATTGCAAACAAGAGAACTCAAAAATGAAAGACTGAAATAAGCAATTGGTCAAGCTACCAGAAATGAGAGATGAAATAGTTTCTTTGACACACTTGACCTGACAGTTACTTGATCTGATGGATGAAAATCTTTCCTGCATCCTATACATAAGCCATATATCAGTTATGCACACCTTCATGTGTCCTAATAAACTTTAGATTTGGATTCTTGCCCAACAGTACGGTTGCAAATTGCCAACGTTGCTGATGTGCTTTGTTTTTCAAGCCTAAGAGGCGCTTTCTTTCCATAATTGCGGTTCATAATCATCAACGTTTTTTTTTCTCAAGCAAACGACGTGTATTCTTGCCCAACAGCATAGTTCGTTATCATCAGCGTTGTTAATGAGTTATTTTCCCAAGCCCAAGATTGGCATCCATGTCAAACAGCATGATTACTGGTTGTAAAAGTTGTTAACGTTAGTTTTTCAAGCTCAAGACGCTCATTTCAGACTAACAGCAAGATCCCTAATCGTTAACATTGTCAATGTGTTGTTTTACCAAGCTCAAGACGCGTATTTCCGACCAACAGCACTGTTCCTAGTCGTAAACGTTCCTAACGTATTATTTTGCCGAGCACAAAACTTGTATTTCAGCTCAAAACAATACATTTGCTAGTTGTCAGCACGCAACGACCACAGTGGCTATTCGCTAATGCCTACACTGATTAAACCTGTGAACATCATCCATGAGTAATCTACACTCGATTTTTCAATATTGCCGTTAATCTGCCGTTTAAACAGGAGATTAAGTCGATTTCAATAATAATGATTTTCAATAGCTCTTTTGAATTTTTCTAAAACTAGTTTTTAATTATAATGTTTTTTAAATTTTTAAACTCACTTCTTTAATAGTGCCGTTAATACACCGTTTAAACGGCAGATAAACTCGTTTTTGAAAACGAGTGTATTGTATTTTAATAATGCTTTTTAACTTTTTTAAACTCGGTTTTTAAGTAACGGCATTAATATGGTGTTTAAACGGCAGATTAACTTTCTTTAAATTATAACACTTTTTAATAACACTTTTTAACATTTCAAAACTGGCTTTCTTAATAATGCTGCTAATTATAATGCTTTTTAACTTTTTAAAAGTCGCTTCTTTAATAATGCCGTTAATCCGCCGTTTAAATCCACTCGGACAGCACCGGCCTTCCGCGCTGCTGCGTCCGGAAACGCGCTCCGGTTGCTCCGCGCCGGTCACTCGCCGGAAGTGCGGATCCGAACTGCCGGAAATGACTGACCCCGGAAATGAGCTGCGCATGCTCCGTAATCCGAAGATGACTGCACATGACGATGTCATGCGCTTAATGGCGGTTGTTACGCAACTTTTTTTAGAAGTGTTATAAATTGTGTGATTAGGATGACCTGATTTTTCAATGATATTAATGCCTATATTGATTCCTGTAGTTACGTAACCTGATTTATTAATGATATTAATGCCTATGTTGATTCCTGTTTTCACGTAACCTGATTTATTAATGAGATTAAAGCCTATGTTGATTCCTGTAGTTACGCTGCTTTTTTTAACCGTTTTATAAGATGTGAGATGTGGATAACCTGGTTCTTTTGATTATATTAATGCCTTTCGTTACGTCTCTTTTTTTTTGGAGTGCTATAAATTGTGTGACGTGAATGAGCTAATTCATTTAATGATATTAATGCATATCGTTACACATCTTTTTCAGCCGTGCTATATGTTAGGTGACGAGGATAACCTGGTTCATAAATGATATTAATGCCGATATTCATCCCGGTCGTTAAACTTTTTTTTCAGTCGTGATATGAGTCGTGTGACGGGGATGAGCTGGTTCATTAATGATATCTTTCGGTATTTTAATTGCTGGTTGTTAAGACATGATTTGCTGAGTGGGAGACGTAAAATTGGGCTATGATTTTCAAATCACAGCTAATGTTATTCAAGAGTTGAGGCTGTCAAGAGAACAGTTTACCATCACTTTGGCCTGTATCTTTAAATGATTTTAATGTACCTGTATCTTCAAGGGAATGTTTAGTAGCAGCGACATTTGTTTGTATCTAGCGATGTGAACCAATGATATTGACGGAAATATGAAATAAAAGCTAAATGTAAATTCATACATCACTTTCATTTTAATGATATTGACGGAAATATGAAATAAAAGCTAAATGTAAATTCATACATCACTTTCATTTTAATGATATTGACGGAAATATGAAATAAAAGCAAAATGTAAATTCATACATCACTTTCATTTTAATGATATTGACGGAAATATGAAATAAAAGCAAAATGTAAATTCATACATCACTTTCATTTTAACAAAAAACCAAATTAATTCAAGGATGCATGTTACGATTATTTCTAAGATACCCTTCAAACCCAGTGA
>JACJUY010003846.1:18994-29203 GCA_014220935.1 Platorchestia sp. MABIK | reverse complement strand
TTGGGCGTATATTGCAAAATAACCGATAATTCATTTCGATAACAAAAAATTCATGTGTTCTTGGATATTTTATCGATAAAGTTCAGGTACATTCCCACAGGCTGTTGGTAAACCTCTCTTCAGAGAGATGCAATCAGGTACATGTCTAATTCAAAGTTCTATCTGCGCACTAGGGGCCGAAAATGATCATATGAGAGTGGACACGCTTGATTTCAGTAGAACAACTTTACGCAGCGACAGCGTTAAAGAATTCATGATTAATTACTGCAAAGAAATTACTTAAACAACGAAGCCAAAGTTCGATATTTAAAACGATTTCCCAACTATTACAACATATGCAAGAAAGGCTTGATTTTAATGCTAAAAGCGAGCATAGTGTGAGTGTCATAGAAAACTTAATTAGTTAATGTGAACGACACACTATTATCGATTTGTTTTACAAGCATAGAAATGTGTTGCGTATTCTTTCCTTTGCATAATTCAGCTTCAAGTTATTTATCATGTCTTGAACGTCTCACTACACACGTTCTTAAAATTGTCACAGACATAAGAGCGATGTAAGGTATTTCATTACAAGTAATGTATTTTGTACTTCAACAGTTATAAAATTTCTGGAAAATCTCGGAAAGTGATCCTAAATTTCTGGGCCATTCACGTCAGAAATTCTGTTTTCTCAAAATGCGTAATGTTTTGTCCGATAAATTTATTTTGCACGCTTTTTGAAATAAGTATTGATCTTGATTTGGAATTGGAATCTTGGAATTAATCTATTATAATTGATCTTGGATTGCTGTAATTAGGAAGTATGGATCGTAGTAATTTAGGAAGTATTCATCAAAATCGAACGCATTATGGGTTGTTGTTTTTTTGGCACGTATTGCAAGGCAACACATTACGCATCATTTCAGAACGAATTATGAGTTACTATTTTTTTAAGCAATTCAAAGCAACAGTAGCATCACATATCACTCCATAACGAATCTTCTGTTGCTGTTATTAGGTGCGTATTGTAGAACAACGGTATCACATATCACTCCATAACGAATCTTCTGTTGCTGTTATTAGGTGCGTATTGTAGAGCAACGGTATCACATATCACTCCATAACGAATCTTCTGTTGCTGTTATTAGGTGCCTATTGTAGAACAACGGTATCACATATCATTCCATAACGAATCTTGTGTTGCTGTTATTAGGTGCGTATTGTGAAACAGCGGCATCGCATTTCACTCCACAACAAATTTTGTGTTGCTGTTATTAGGTGCGTATTGCAGAACAGCGGTACAAAAATATTCTCCAGAAACTATCTTAGAAATACTCATTGAACAGTTTTTCCCTATAGGAGAACGAAGAATATTTTTTTAAGCCTCTCCCATAGCCGGAATTTCACAGCGCTCTCAGCCTGAGGGTGTGAGATGAGCTAATATGGGTGTGGCGACCGTGAAAATTCTAGTATAATTATCTCGAAACAAGGAGAAAATGATATAGAAATGGGAAAAGACTTACATAGATATTCTGGTCTGTGTATTGCGATACGAAGTGATCGAGCTTCTGACTGACTCCTTGGTTTGCTTTTGGGTAAATTGTCGTTTGGAATAAGAAAACATGATGTTGTATCGTTTTCCGAAATTTTAATGGTTAGTTTTCTCAGTGCTTTCATTTATCGTGTGATTGATAGGTAATCGATAATAATTTGTATCATCGTCTGCAAGTAAAGAGCTGAAAAAATTAAGTATTGGGCATATTTTCATACAACGTTCATCATTGAAGAAGTCATAACTGTTTTACTCCAATAATGCTCCGAGCCACATCCCTAACATTCCTAACATTCCTACCTAACATTCAGCTTCAAACTTTTAGATTTTTTACTTCCATTTAACAAAATTTTCAGGCATATTACATTCATTTAAAAATATTGTTCATTACGTGAATCATATGATAAAACTTTTCGATCAATTAACTTTGATTGAGTTTCTTAGTTAACATATTAGATCAAAGCCCAACTTTATCTCGAACAATTTACCTCGCCATACCTATACCTGTCTGGCTTATTGTTAAGAAAGAAGCGAATTTTTCTATTTCTGTCCATCCCTTTCCTATTGATTCATCCCTACAAAGGAAATTAGCGACTCGATTTCCTTTTAATATTAAAATTCTAGTTTGAGATAATTATATGTCTTTCACCGTGGAGCCCCAGCATAAATGTTTACTGAAAGGATAATTCATTTAAACGGTGATTGAGTTAATCAGAACAGAACATACATCAAGTGTTGTGACTTGAGCTAAGTTTACGAAGAAAAATATCGAAAAATTCCGCATTTGTTTTTAGCAATCATTTTCAACATTGAACGTCAGGCTACTATCGTCACAGTAGTTAATTATTTTTCAAAGCCACTAACGTTTTGTAGGTTTTTAGTTCTGAAATCAAGTCCTGTAATAAAGTAAGAGAGGGAAATTCGTTTTTCAACATAAAGTAATTTTATCACAGTAATTAATTATGAATTCTACAGTGCTGTCGCCGCGCATGTTTTGTTTACTAAAATCAAGCACTGTATTCACAGAAAGAAAAGCATATTCAGACCCCCACTTAATACTTCACGATTACAAAACAAAGCTCCGGAAAATTTCCAATTTAAACTTCGTTAGCAGAAATTTTTCGTCTTGTCATCGGTCGCTAAGCAATCCTTTCCCTGTGATCACACGGCAAAAAGAAGCTTCCAAGAAATGGAAGTCCTTTGAAAGCTGACCGGAAAGCGGTGGACACCGTAAAAAAACTCAACTTAGTGGAGTAATGCTATTTGGTGGGAGAAAATGAGGTGCACTTCTCAGGACGAGTGTGTAAAAAATGATTGAGACGTTCTCTGGTTTGCCGGTGAGCTAGAAAAGGATTTTTTTCAGTGTCTTAACGCCAAATATCTTTTTTCACCTCTTGTAATTTTTGAGTGTGCAATGGTATATGAATAATATTTATTTGCATATATGAGTTATACTTATTTGCAAATTTTAATATTACTTATTTACAAATACGAGTATGAATGATATTTATTTGCAAATATTGGTAATATTTATTTGCAAATTTGAATTATATTGATTTGCTGGTGAGCTAGGAAAATATTTTGTAATGTCGTGCTGCAAAATATTTTTCTTCTCCTTTATGTGCATATACATTTTTTGAATAATAAATAATTAACGAATAATTACTATATGAATAATAATTATTTGCAAATATGAGTAATATATATTTACCGGTTAGCAAGAAAAAAATTTTTTAGCACCTTCCCACAAAATATCTTTCTCCTCCGCTCGTGAGTTTTGAGTGTGCAATGGTATTTGAATAATTTTTATTTGTACAGTGCTTAAAAATTGTTCTCGTCACTGGCTTGAGAAAAATTATATGCGTCAGCCTAACGGTTTGAAAAACGCTTTCCAAGTTTGTGCTCAAAGTGACAGAGATTGAATTTTATGCTGGAATTGTATTTAAAATGGATAACATATTTGTAGTCTAACGTCTGAAGTATCAAAAAAAATATGAACAATGCCTTCACTGAGTTGTTTAACTTGTAATTGCACACTTCTGAAATAGTTGGACAAACTCGTCAGCTTCACAGCAACGCACAAATGCACTTAAGTTATGTTCAATTCAAACGCTGATTTAACTCCTAAACATGAAAGCAAAGTAAACGAATTCACCTAATATCATCAAGCAGAGGGAGTACTCTACCTAAAATCATCTCATAACTGAGAATTTCACGCCTCGGTCATGTCGTTCTATGAATTACGGAGAACATGAAGGTCTATGAATGATGAACAACCGTGGACACAATTCGACATAATTATGGATGCCAGACTGACGATGTAACATAGAAATTCTTAAACATTTAAAAACAAATAAATATGACCTCACAACATTCAACATCTGGTCACATTTATTACTGCTCAGAAGTCATTGTCGTCAAAACTGATTTAATTAAAAGCAACCTATATTTAATTTAGATTTTTCGAGCAAAAGCATAGAACATTCAACATCTGGTCACCCCTCAAAATTGCTGAGGAGTCATTATTGTCAAAACTAATTTTAAAACATCCCAAATTAAAACTTCGTCCGTGAGCTAATTTTTTCTTCAAGGTCTAGTGCTACAAATGTGTTTACGATCGACTCGTTACGCAGTTACGTATTTCGATGATACGTCAACGTATTTCATCAATGCGCCAATGTATTTTAAACGTATTTCGCTGATGTGTCAACGTATTTCGCTGATGCGTCAACTCATTCCGCTGATACGTCAACGTATTTCGCTGATGCGTCAACGTATTTCGCTGATGCATCAACGAATTTCGCTGATGCATCAACGTATTTCACTAATGCGTCAACGTATTTCCAACGTATTTAGCTAATGCGTCAACGTATTTCCAGCGTATTTCGCTAATGCGTCAACGTATTTCGCTGATGCGTCAACGTATTTCGCTGATGCGTCAACGTATTTCGCTGATGCGTCACAAGGAAACCCCATGGCAGATGACCGGAACTCAAGTCCAGATCTCTCGTGTAGCCACGCCATTAATTCCTGCATCACCGTGACTGGAGTTCGAACACCATAACGATGAGGCGGTGTCCACCGAACGCTTTTGGACGCATGACCGCCGATCCAGTAAGAAAAAATGTAAGCTTCTGGAGCGGATCAAACCGAGAGAACTCGGAGAGCAAGCAAGAGAATGAGAATTATCATTCTCATGATTCCTTTATGTTCAATTTATGTATATAGTTACTCGATGTTTAATAGCTTCACGTTTTATTTTACTTTCCCGTTGTGTTTTACTTGCCCTCTCATAACCGGTTGCTACCTCTCAACATTTTACGTTAATAGATTAAATTTTTACCGACTTATTGACTGTTAGTGTCCTGTTTAGTTGAAGTTTTATGTTATTACTTTCCTGTTTCCCTATTGAAAATCAGTCTACGCCCAAAGCTTTAAAATAAGAATTTAAATTATCCCTCATACAGGAATCGCGTTTACGTGTGAAAAAGAAGCGCCAATTCAATTGATTGTTTTGAATATTTATGTACCTGCTTACCTGCACGTACATATGTGCATCAATTTCATTGTGTAACGCATTGGAAAAACAATAATATTTATGTACCACTAGAAATTAAACTTTCCTCAATTTTAAATGCTCTGTAAAATTGGGATTGATTTTGCAATTAGATATTATTGTTATCGTATGTTAGATGTATGTTTCATCCCGTCTTAGGAACAGGAACTGCAATCGTTATTTCTTAAAAGTATACTCAATCTTGTCTGGGATATGTGAACCACAATCATTACATATTAATAGTATACTCAATCCTGTGTGCGAAATGTGAGACGCAATCTTCATTTCTTTAAAGTATATTCAATCATGTGTAGGAAATAGAACCTAGAATCTTCATTTCGACCAAGTATGTTTCATCCTGTCTGAGGAATATAAAACACAATCTTTAAATTTAAATAGCCTTTTCAACCCTGTTTGAAAGACAGAATCCTGTTTGAGAGATAGGTTCGAGGAGCTTCAACCTAAATACCTTAAAAACATTCTGAATCCTGCATGATATAAAAGATAAAATTTCCATATTTCAGAGGTCCAGTGGGCAATCATCGACTGCTCAATTCATGCATAGCTTCATACTTCATCTGATACACATCACCACAGCCGCACTGAGCATCAAACACATTGCCCATACCAACAACAAAAAATTTCGGATGAAATTCCACCGCTAGATTTTCGACGAAATGCGTCACCACGATCCATATTGTATTTCTTATTTCATGTGATTTGTCGGGTGCGTGCTGGCGGTACTGAGTATATTATTATTACATGAGGTTGTGAGAAGCGTTCTTACTGTACTGTATTTATTGCTACCTTTGATTGGTGAGGTGCGTGCTGAAGCTTTTGTATTTTATTTTCGGCCTCTAAATTATACCACAAAATTTCCCAGACTGTTCTCGGAAAAAGATTTGCCAGAAGTGCGGTGTCCGAAGTAAATATTGTGTCGCGCATGTCGTATTATTTGACATGTGGCAATACCAAGAAACTTTTCGAATAAGCTATGTTGATTTGACAAAATTCAAAGCAGATTCTTATTTCCTTTTGTTTCAAATTACGTAGAATACGTAATGATGAACTACATTCGTGATGCGAGTGTTACCCTGAACTTTTTCAGCTGGGCCATAGTGCGTTGCGGTAAATTGTCGATTTCATGAATAATAAAAATTCACATAGTCTGCCAGGCATACCTAAAAAATCATACATTACCTCATGATAATAAATTAATGCAGCCATTTACGGTTTCGAAAATTGTACGTTGTACTTTTTTGTCATATTTTATATGCTGACAGTGTGTTTAAATCTGTTTATAGATTCGTTCGTGTATTTTTAGGTTCTTGTGTTTTCAGTTTTTTTTTCACTTCAGGTTCTCATAGGAATAAATGTTTTAAATATAACACAATGGTAGACTGGCGCTGTGCGAGGTATACATATCTCAATAAGGAGAAACTAATTCTATGTGAAAAAATAATAACTTCAGGGCATAAATCTGCTAATGAAAGCGATTCAATTGTTTTCATGATCGAAATATTGATTCCTTGAGGTATAAATCTCATCAAACGGGGAGAGAATATTTTTAATTTGAAGGAAATAATAAATTTTAGGTATGAATTTCTTATTAGAGAGCGAGAGAATCGTTATTTAATTAGAATAGTAACTTTAAAGCGTAAATAAAAAATCGAACCAATTTTTCAATTCAAATTTTATTTGATCGAAATAATAAGTTCAGGGTGTAAAAATCCCAAAAAGGAGCCAGTGAATATTTGAAATTTTTATGCGAATCATTTATCATTACATGCTATAGACGATGACATTTATCGACATGATAACTTCAGGACGTAAATTTTTAAACAAAGAACCAGTGAAAATTAGAAAGTTTCATATAAATTATTTATCACTGCATGTTACACACTAAGGCATTTTCTTTGAAACTTCTAAAGTATAAGGACGCTATTAATAATTCCTTGCGTCCATATAAAAAAACGGTACACCTCTTATAGAGTGGAAACGTTAACAATAATATCTTGATTTTCCAATTCACATAGCTCCACGTTTTTAGTCACCTTATTCTTCACGCTTGCATTTTTCATTAAATTCATCAAGTCCCGTAAACTATTTCTTTACCTTAATTCTATAATCATTTCTCGTTTATCCACTAACGTTGAAATTTCAATTACACTCAGCATACGAATGATTTCTTAATACGCAAAACCGTAGTAAGGACATATAACGAAGCATGGTAAGGTGCGATTTTGTCATTTATACTTCACAAATGAATCCCACAGCTAATTTTTAGCCATACAAAAAACACGCCGTAGGGATTTGATGTGTAAAATTTATTTTAGATTATTCGTTAACTCGCCTTTACATTGTAACTTTTGTATTATTTCACCGACATAATGGCGTGCAGAACATTAGGGTGGCATCTACTGTATATTAAATGAAATTTTTCACCATCAAAAAATTTACCACTTCTTAGCCAACTTAATTGACAAATTTGTGAACGCAGGGCAGGAGAGCTGAATGAAACTAGGGGGACATGTAGAGATGATGTGTTTTTCATGCTTGATGATCAATGTGAGACTTTCTTTAAAATTATCTCTGCATTTGTTTTGATACCTATTTATAAACATTTTCCGTTGTTTATGCCTGATTTTCAATTGTGTGTTTCTTGAAATGAATATTCAGCCCTTACATGAAAAGCCCCGAACATTCATACCATGTGTGAATATTACTTCAACTGAATACCGATTTGTAAAGCTCAAATTGCAAAAAATTATTTTGAACGTTCATTGATTTACATCTACATATTGCAAATTGCAAATTTTTTTTGAACATTCACTGGCATACATCTGCATAATGAGAAGAAGCAGGAGCATGCACTGTCCTCATGGCCTGATAAATTTTCAGCAATTCAGGATAGAATTTTTAAAATAAATAAATGTTCTGCATTGCAAAGGCAAAGTTGAAAAGTCCTTAAAACTCGACCTCGAATTTTGAGGCAAGTTCTTATTTTGTCGCAACTGTTTTTAAATTTTTTTTTTTTATTTGAAATTCTTAGCTTTAATATTCAAGAAAACGAGTTATATGATTTAATGTTGAGCGTCACGTTATTGCTTGACAGTTCATATTAACCCTCTACCGCCTAATTTTCCTACTCATATTGCTGGTATTATAACCACCGTTATTAGACGTGGCTCTAGCATCAGGTTGTCTCCAACATCACATTAGAGACGAACTGCAACTCGGCAGTGAACTTCAAAAAATACATAAGAGCATCTACTTGACGAGAAATAAAATATACGAGCAGTTTTATTGAGTGTACCCTGTGGGGAACGTGAGGCGGTAGAGGGTTAAAAACTTTTTGTTCAATTGCATATTTGGGTATAATATTTTGATTTGATGCATAATTGTACTCCACTTGCCTATTCTGTCACTGGAGATATTGATTCGCGTAATTTCTCTTCTAGCTAAAAAAAAAGATTGTGTTAAGATTACCATTACAATTACATTCAGGATCAAAGCCACTTCATCAAACACATTTTGTTCATAAAAACACTACGATGAGTTCGATGAAATAAATCCACCAATGTAGCTTTCAATAGTACTCATAGTGATTGATTAAATGACACTTCAGCACACAGTTTGTTCACAGTTAAAGAGTTACATGTTAAAACTATTCATTTTTTACTCTGATGGACAAACCGAATAAAAAGTTTCAGCCGATACCACCGGCAGTTTTCACAGCGTACAACAGAAATATTACGGAGTAATTGTAACACACACACTCTGCCCTCTCATATTCCTGGGCGCTACCGCTCACGAAAACAGAATATTGATGATTGACAATTGCTTAGACCACACTGAGCTAACTATACCCTCCGTGAAAAACTGCCCTTTGTTCTTTTTCGGAGCGTTTCGAAAATAAGCATTGTTGTCAGTGCAGGGGTCGATGAGGCGAAGAATAAACTATGCGTATCAGAACAGCTATCAGCCAGGGACTGGTCTTTGGTCGATGCCGAGCTACAATGGCACGCACGCGAAACTCTCTGGGGATAAAATAACTTCCCCTTCAGTAACTGAAACGATTCTATAAAATACGTGGTACTCACGCGAAACTTTCTAGAGGTAAAATAACTTCCCCTTCAGTTAAAGTGCATAAAATACATGGCACGCACGCTAAACTTTCTAGGGATAAAATGACTTCCTCTTCAGGGACTGAAATGATTCTATAAAATGCCGTGCAAGGCTTCGGTAATCTCATATAAATTCAGTATATTAAATCTTCCGGAGGGTGTAACAAAAAAATACAACGAAAACTTAATCTTTCTTGTACTATGTTTGTTTAATGATTAGACGAACAAAAGGTCATCTAATTTTATTTTAGCTTTTCAACTGAATTCGTTTGCTTTTATGTTCATTTAATTTGTTCATTTTATCCCATGAATACCCTCGGGGGTTTTAAGCTCAAAGTCTCTGCATTATTGAAATGTTTACTGAGCTCAGGCTTATTTCGAGTTGATACCGTTAGCTATTTTTTCTTCCGAGAATCCCGTACTTGAATGGTCTTCAATAATTCTGACCAAAGAATAATTTAAACATCTACGCTAATGTCTTTGCACTACTGTAATATCGAGATAATCGGTTTTTCTGAACAAAAACTTTCTCCAAAATGACAAATTTTTTCATGAAAAATTTACAAATGTGGGAGAGATTCGTTTTTTTATTCGTTCAAAAGGGAATGACATTCATGAGTATTTATACTCCAGCAAGAATCCCTGGACTTACATTTCCCGACAGTCTGACAAAGAACGTGCTCGTAAAATTCACGACTTGAAAAAATCATGTTGAGTCTGTCAGAGCAAAACACACATACAAACATCATCATGGATTTGCTTGTGAAGTCCACAAACAGCAGAGATATTTGTTCTTTGTTCGAAGGAGACTACTTTCTATTGGTATCAACACAGATTCACTTTAAAAGATTTCAAAGTATTCACTTGAATAATTTATTTTCAATTTCGTGTTGGTGCTAAAGCTGTTTCTTTAGCACCAACATGCGTTATTACTAAAATTACATGCTAAATTTACTCGCTTACTCAAAGTGCGCCTTGGTAGAAGAAAAGTT
>JACJUY010003846.1:0-17277 GCA_014220935.1 Platorchestia sp. MABIK | reverse complement strand
TCTGTACTAGGCTGCAAATTTTTCTTATTATTACCGGTTTTCTCTGGGGTCATTTTACCGATGCAAGGCTGCATGACACTCAAAATGGTGCTCACTTCCGTGTTCTAAAAACTGCAGAAACGCCGGAAAAGAGAATGAATCGATTGCTGGCTTGAGTAATTAGTACATTCGCACTGGTTTTAATGCCTTTTTTATTTCAGGTCATTCCTCGTTTTTGCAAATTGGTTCTGCTCGTACATTGTTAATATTGAGTAGCAAATAGAATATTAATGAATATAATTCGACCATTACAACTACAGACTGACAATGATTTTTATTTAAATTAGTTGTAGGCAGTAAAATGCAATTTTCCCTGGATTTCTTTAATTAGACATTCATAATTGTGGAACTAATTTTGAACAAGTACATTCTTCCTTTTCAACTGAATTGTAAGCCTATTTCGCTCTCATTCGAAAACAGTAGCTCAAATCAGATGTAGGAACTAGAGAAAAAGTGAACTGCATTTGTTCCCAAAATAAAATTTTTTTAGATACTATACCTTTTCAAAGGGAAGTTGTTGTTTGTGGAAACTAACGAGAAATCTACGAGAGGATTTCAGCATTATTGAAAAATCTTAATAATATGGCAAAAATGAGTTATCATTACACAATGATTAAAGATTAATAGCTCATAATTATTATTTTGAATAATTATAGTGTTACTATTGAAAAACAATTATATTCATTGTCGTCTCAGTGCCGAAAATCGGGGAATTTCAATGTTTTGTTCAAAAGATCACACACTAGTTAATGTCGTGAGAAAATCTCTTGCAGAGAATTCATGAAGCGAGTGAAATCAACAACCATGCAGATCAAATACGGCTGCATTGATCCGTTGCCTGTTCCTATTTTAAACTTGAATCCCATTTAAACTGAACCTTTTCTTAAGCAAAAACCTATCAAACAATTTTACACAATGGTATAGATATAACATTGTTTTTTGAATCTGCCATCTGGTTTACACTCACATTCTGTATCATTATTTTCGCCTGTAAAAATCCAGACTTATTATCTTCCATTCTAGGTATATTTTCGAAAAACATTTTTTGCAAAAATCTAGAAGAGTTTTTCTGAGCTGTCGTTATGTTAATTTTGTGATGAATCTCTCCGTTGTGCTAGAAACAACACCAGAACTACCAAGATATGTAACGCTCATAAACCACACTGCAAGAGAGAAACGTCATTAATGACCCTATTTTGATTTCATAAGACTGATAGCCAGACATAGAAAGCTTCGTCAATATCGAAAGCTATTGATCCGACTGCGCAGTAATGTCCAGTTTCAAGAAAAATCATTGCATATGTTTTCCTCTTTTAGGACAGAAACTATTCACCACTACTTCAGTTTTTGCAAAATGTATGTCATACACTAAATATGATCCAGTGGAAAATGTGACTGTTTTATTCACCACTACTTCAGTTTTTGTAACATGTACGTTACACTATATATGAGCCTGTAATAATTAAGACCTCTTTATTCACCTCTATTCACCGTAGTTTTTGTGGAGCGAACGTCACACACCAAATTTGATCCAGTGAAAAAAAATGACCTCTTCATTCACCACTACTTCATTTTTTGCTAAATGTACGTCACTCTAATCGAGTAGAAAATCCGAGCTCTTTATTCACCACTGTTCACCGCAGTTTTTTAGGCAGAACGTCACACACTAAATTCTGTGTAAGCTGGCGGAAAATATGACCGTTACCCGTCAGATCGATCGCATTGCCTGTAAAGGTCTGAGCAAGAACACTCTACAATTTTGAACAATATTTCGCTTTAATAGTCACTAAAAGGAGCACCCGTGCGCCGCAGTGACCTATTTTTTTCTATAATTTTCGTATGCAGAAGAACATTATAGACTACTGTGATGAGGTGCATGATCATCTGCAGTATTCTAGCTTTTTAAGCTGAATATCGCAGACATCCTGAAGGATACGTTTGATTTAAATCTCGAGAACGATAAATCAGTAAAATTGGGAATTATACTATAAAAATTTCCTGATTCAGTCTCACGGTTCAACAAACCCGATTCAAATAGCCTAAATTACAATTCAAACATAATGGTAGGTTGACGTTAAAAGAAATATGGTTCAGACAGTCTTGCTGTACAAATTCAGCATTTCTTGAGAGATCCCTTACGATCATCGATGCATTCGATGTGACGATACTACTTAGAAAGGGAGTGGTGATTTGATGACATGGAAACTTCAGATACTCTTCAACATTTAAACGTATTATTCAGTAAAATTCAACTAAATCGCACAAGTTAGGTGTAATTTAACCTCTTCTCATAAGTAGAATTCAATAGTTAATAAGCGTACACATCCTGATGATCAATTTTCATCCTGATGATCAATGCTGATTAAAATTTGTTACATATTTTAAAAATACGAGTACATATATCTTTCACACATCTTTTACATGTACATGCATATGCTTTGCTAGCATTATGGTATCTATGAAATATCGTAGATGACTCTTCTTAGCCGTTAGTTTTCGCAGTGGATTAATAATTATAAAAATTATTAAAATGCGTCACTCGTGAAAGTGATGAATCACTGTAGTGTAAATTTCAATCCTTCCTGACTATTTTACTACTAACAGTATAAAGATCTCAATTTGCTTCCTTTAAAACAGAAAGAACCATCTAAAATGAATAAATCTAACGTACATCAAAATTTCGTATGTACTTGCGCCAGTTTCATTCTATTGTGCCACTTCAATTGACATTTTCGTGAATTGACATTTGCAACGAAGCAATTTGTTTGCTCATCAGAAATTTAGTAGCTCTGAAAACATATTTACTGCGACTCCATATTTGATGCGAAGTGAAGTGTATTGTACAAGTGGTGTGACAGTTTGATTTTTCACTTCGTCACTTCTTGTAAGGATAATATTGAAGAAATAAAGCAGAATCAAACATGCTGTGAAGATCGGTTTGCAGCGTTTAAATTTATCGGGAAAACAAATTTGCCCATGATGTACAGCTAAGCATGAACACTGTGATGAATAATTTTGGAATTTTTCTTGCCTTCGATAGATTGAAGATCTTCATCAACTCTAATTTTGAATTACTGCCGGCCTTTCCCTGAGAAAAGAATGTCAGTACAGCTGACATTCTTTTTATTCATTCTAAATTTCACCTTTCTGTTCCATAGGAAAGAAGATAATATTAGATTGTAAGTTAGTTCCAGCCTCCGTAACCGCAATAAAGATGTTCGAATAGAGGAAGGATTTATGGCAGTAATGGAGTTAAGAAAACATGGAATCTATGAAAAGAGAGTGTTCCACACAAGATCCTTGGTGCTTAGAAACAAAAAGTTGAGGAAGAACGTTGTGAAGCAAGATAGAAGATGGAGAAGAAAGTAGTTGGTTCTCAAAAACAGGACATCGGTGAACCGAAAAAAAAGATGGGTCGAAAGAAAACTAAAAATCTATCCTATTTTGACATAAAGAAGTCTTACCTAACCTTTTGCTTCGAGCAATCATTTGCCAACTGAGAGCACTACATCTCATAAATACAATAGTTGTATCCTCCTTGGGGAAGCTCGGAGGAAATAATGACAAATGCATCGATACAGATGAATTTCCCCCTTCTTCATTTGAGGATGGACTGACGAATCTATTGGTGGAGGAAAATGTTATCTTTCTATTCCAAAGGACTGAGGAGGATTTCACCTATCACAGAGTAAAGAATGCACATGTTTTCGTTCTATCCCTCAGGAAAGAATGTCAGGTACACTGGTGCAGGCAAATTTCACACGCCTTTCTCGAAAAAAACACGCAGGCGGCTTAGACTCAAGCGAATTTCCCCTTTCTATCACAGAGGGAAGAATGCTAGCTGTATTGGGACAAGACAATTTCACCTTCTTTCCTAGCGGATAGAATGACAAACGAATTGGTACAGGGGAATTTTACCATTCTATCCCTGAGGATGGAAAGACGAACGTAGTGGTACGTGGAATAATCACTTATTTCTGTTTCTTTCCAGACAGTCACTCGCAACCATGACGTCGGCAATCCGGAAACTTTTCGCTGTGATCATCTGTTCCACGGTCGTGTATGGAAAAGGTGAGTATCACGCAGAAAATTTATGGTCTCCGAACCAAAAACGGTGGGTTTTCCCATCAAAAGCCTTCGAAAAAATTTCAAGCAATATTTTCCAGATTTTTCAAACGTTTCCGTGGTGAGTGTCCGCACCAAAATGTTTAATTCATGTTGCGCTGATCGATGTTTGGTAATTGAATCTCTCTTTGAATCAAAACCTTTTTCTTTGTTATCAAAAAAAGTTCTAACTACGTGAATGTGATTGCAATTTTCACGTTCAGACTAACTTATCACCAATTATACCGATGTATTATTTTTCAGGAATGCCTCCAGATCATTGTTTTGTTCGTAATTTAAAAATACGAAAATTATTGAAAGCTTGAAGTATTGAACAGAACAAATTATCTTACTTCATCATGAAAGCCAAATCAGTTTCTCAGTGAACGGAAATTGGTTTCTCACGTGTCATAATAATTTTAGTTTACTATTTTCTACTCTTCATACAGATAGTGTTGTCGAAAAAAAATTGCGTTAAGTCCCATAACACATACAGAAAATGAAATCCAAGTATGAGTTAGTATAAAACACATCTCTGTCTTAATAAACTTACAATTTATAATTTTACCTATTGAATTCTAAGCCCACCGAATAAGTTGTAAACATGAGAACTTAGAAAGACTCGCGAAAAAACGCAATTTATTCTTGCGATAGTCCTTTCTTTGGTTCATTACGATTCGCATATTTTTATACTAATTTCCTGAATTCCTCTGATGTGAGCCGACCAACGAACTTTTGCGTTTCCTTCCAGTTGGCGGGACACTGAACATGGCATAAGTTACAGAGGGCAGGCAGTGCCATCAAGTTGTCCCAAAATGCAGAGGCCATTTCCGGGCCAAGTACTTTAGTACGACCGCCCTCAGGAAATACGGCGAACGCATTTAGTGCATGCTGATGTCGCCGTTACGAGATTCACAAAATGACTTTCATTCTTTGGAATATTAAGAACACGTTAAACATTGTAGTTAACGATTGAAGATTCAAAATTCAAGATTAAAGATTCGTCACAAAGATTCAAGGAAAGAATGACGAATGTATTGGTGCAAGAGAACTTCGCTTCTCTTTCCTGAAGCACAGAGGAGAATTTCATCTTCTATCACAGAGGAAAGAATGCTAGCTGTATTGACCGCCCTCAGGAAATACGGCGAACACATTTAGTGCATGCTGATGTCTCCGTTACGAGATTCACAAAATAACTTTCATTCTTTGGAATATTAATAAAACGTTGAACATTGAGGATTTTGACGCTCAGGTAATTACGTGAAATGATTCTTTTAACAAAACATTTTTGAATGCATGGATTTTCATCTTTGGCTTTGAAAAGGTTTTCGATAAGTGTCTACTAGTGTGAGATGAATTGAATGTCTTTCGATTAAGTGATCCCTCTTGAGTGGAAGAACATGCTGTATGAAGACACACAGCTAATGGGGGCCGTTAAATTGACATTTCCATACGTAATTCACTCGCATCACAATTTTTCAGGTAATTCCTTCCACAAGCTAGAAAACAAAGTTTGAAGTAGTAGTGATTAGATGCCCATACAGTCTCAAAAAAATCAGCATACCGATAGGTTATTTACTGCTTTCTGTAAGCTGTTACCTATACTTATTAAAAGCAGCATTCTTCATGCAGTTTATACAATCCACGGACTTTCATCTATGTTGTGACTTGAAACGAATGGCCTTATTCTCGATTATTGTTCTACGATCTATGAAATAAACCACTGTGTATGAGATGTTCTACAATTTCGTAAACAAATCAACTTATTACCGGACATCGTTCCACGATTTCACAAATGAGCAAACGTTTAAATTTATTAGGAAAACATATTTGCGCATGATGAACAGCATAGCATGAACAACAATGTGTTTAAATTATTTAAGGACTTTTCTTGCCTTAATAAATTGCAGATCTTTATCAACTCCAATTTTGAATTACCGGAGATTATTATAAAACCAGGGACTTTCCTGTCGCGATTTCAAATAAAGCCCAACTATTCATTCTTAACCTACCATGATTTCAGAAACAAATCAACTAATCAACGTTCATTTCACCAAGAATTAGGTAATGAACCAACGAACTCATCGGTATTCAACCAACATTTCGGGAGTGAACAAATACTAGAATGACTATTTCTCGGACACTATTGCCTTAATTTTTCAAATTGGTCAACTTATCTCCTGGTATTGCTACAACAATTTCAAAAATGAAACAGCTTTTCCACGGAACATTGTAGCAATAATTCAAAAAATAAACCGCCTCATCCATGGAAATTGTTACCCAAATTTATATAAATACAGCGACTAATTCACGGGAATTGTTAAAACCATTTTAAAAATTGTTTGACTTATCCACGGACATTAAAACCTAAATTTAAAAAAAACACACAAACTAATCTACTGATAGTGTTACAACAAATTTCAGAGATAGTCTGACTAATCCACGGACAATATCACCTGAATTACAAAAAAATATACACGAACTAATCCACGGGCAATTTTCCAACCATTTCAGAAATTGTCTGACTAATCCGTAAACATTAACACCAGCATTAAACAAATGCATAAACGAATCTACGGATATTGCAGCCATGATTTCAGAAATCTGACATCCATGAACTTTATCAACTGCATAAAAAACATGTGCAGCAATTAATCTACGGATATCGCAAACATGATTTCAGAAATAAAGCCAAGCAGTGACCCAGTGTGGGAAATACGGCACCTGCTGCCCGAAGCAAACCTCTCCAACAACTCGGTGACCAACGTGACAGTGCAGGTCGGGGCCACAGCTTTTCTCCCTTGTCTCTTCCGGCACCTTGCAGACCATCAGGTCAGTGATCAGGTGTGTTCCATCTGAGCAGTTCGGGAAATTTTGGAATGTGGGCGAGAACATATTGTGGAAATGTGTTTCTTGGGAATTTGGAATTTGTTTACTTAACGTCATTTAATTAACATGGCGTAGGGTAAAAAATAATACTAAGCCAATGATGATAATGATGATATTAGAGTAAATTAGTATAAATATCAATCTATGTTAAAAGGTACCGAAAACTAGAAGGTATTTTACGTGTACAATACATCTAATGTACACGTACAAAAGCCATGTATTGTACATAACTTTACGATAAATGTTATAAATGCATAGCGATGCTGTGGTACCACTTCGATATCGTAAATGATGTTAATCGTAGCTATCGTTAATAACGTAATAGTACTAGTAAAAAAAAACAGAGAAGCGAAAAAAAATTAGGATAATGATGCATGAGTAGTTATTTAAAACTGATGATAAAATAAAAGTAGACACGATGAAGCAACACTTCTATAAACCTACCATGACATCCGGCATCGCGTGCGTTTAGTTGTTTTAATCATTCTTTCTATCAAATATTTTGAGCTGATCGCACTGCAACCGCAAATTCCATGGGTAAGAAACATAATTGGTCAATTTTTCACCAGTAATTACCGTAGTTCCTACTATACACACTCTAAATTGGAGTTGCCACGGCTGCAGTGTCTTCATTGAAATTTATTTTTCAAGTAATTCACATACTCGTATTTTCAACAGAAAATTCTGAGCTCAACACACTGCCGCTATAGATCAGTTTTCGGTTGTCATGAAACATATTTTTTGTCAGTTACTTGGGAATTGTCTTGGAAACCTAGAGATGAACTCTGAGTAGCTTTGTGTCATAGTTCCGATGACATAACTGACTCAATTTTCATCCAATGATGTAAAAATTTCCCTCTGTGAACTTTGGACAACACACAGTAACAACAATGTTCCAAATGAGATGGATTCATTTTTTCGCCAGTGCTCGAAATTTTCTGCTCGATAACTTGTAGGAATAAACTGCAACTGCGGGTATCATGGCGTGATTGGCCCATTTTGTCACTGATAATTTTCACATTCTCTGTTACAAACTTTGAACATAACGCACGGTAACGGCACTTATAACGTTTCAAATTCGCCCAACTTTTTCTCCAGTGATCAAAATATTCTCAGCTCTGTAACTTAAATGACTTGAAACTCGGCAACTGCAGGTATCTTGGTTATGGCGTCGTGATTGACACATTCTGTCATCGGTAATATCGACATTTTCTGCTGTAGACTTCGAGCAAACCACGCAGAAACAGCACGTATTACGCTCCAAATTCGCCGCATTTTTTCACCAGTGATCAAAATTTTTTCAGCTCGGTGACCTATATAGATGACTTGACACTGTGTAACTGGAGGTATCCTGGTTATGGCGTCGAGATTATCAAATTCTGACACCGATAATTTAGACATTTCCTGGCTCAGACTTTGAGCAGAACACACATTAACGGCATGGATTACGTTTACAGCTCGATACCTCGGAGAACTTGACAATCTGTGACTGCAGGTATCATGGTTACGGTGTGGTGTTTGACACATTCTGTCACCGGTAATTTCGAAATTTTCTGTCATAGACTTTAAAGCAGAACTGCATGCGTTATGTTTTCAGCTCGATATCCTTTAATTGAACACCCGGCAAACGCAGGTCTCATGGTTCCGGCGGCGAGATTGGCACATTCTGACTACCGGAATTTTCACTTACACAACCGACGAGCGCTTCTCCGTGCTGCACCCTGAGGAGTCGGACGACTGGACTCTGCAAATCAAGTACACCACCAACAGGGACAATGGCACCTACGAATGTCAGGTACTACTCAGCTCTGGAATTTCGCGCACCGCTTTCACGAATTAATGTAATTCATCGAATTCACGCGGGATGTTTCGTTAGCAAAATTGTCATGAAAGTTATGGTAGTCACTAGTAAATTTAATTTACCGCTTTCACTTGGGATGTTTCGTTAGTAAAAAAATGTCGTGATAGCTACGGTAGTTACTAATAAATGTAATATACCGCTTTCACATCAGCAAAAATGTCATGCTAATTATTTTAGATATAATAGCTGTATTTTTCCGCGTCCACGTGGGATGCTTCGTTAGCAAAAATGTCATGATAGTTATTGAAGTTACTAATAGATATAATATACACACTATTCAAATGTGTTGTTTGTTCATGAAATTGTCATTATAATATAGGCAGTGACTATACAAACGTGATTTACATCTAGCTAGAGTTTTTTTTATAAATTTTTGGAAATTAAATTATAACGAGTCTTTCTCGAAACATCGAGCATTCTTGTGATGAATACAAATTATTTCTGAAATAATGCCTTTCATGCCAGATATTATCGTGAGCTTACTTTAGGTGGATGCCTGCGTATTTAGTACTGCTATTGCTGAAAATACATAGAAAAATTTTTTTATGGGTATTCTGCGACATTGCAATGTATGCCATACATAAAAATTAAATTTAACTTAAAGTTTCTCTTGAGCATTCAACAAACACGGTCTCATTTTCGAATATTCGATTAAAAAACGTGTAGACGATTAATTCTGAAGTACATGCTGTTTTTCTTAATTTGCCATATGTATTAGATTCCCATTCAGGACCATACGAAAGAACTTCATTGATTATTTCTCTTCAATTGTGTCTCTGAGCATTTGCAGTCCATTTTTAATTAGATGAGCCATGACAGAATACCAGTCTTTGTCTTGTTTCAAGCTTTGATTTCCCCAAATCTAAATTTCAGATGAGAACATCAATCAAAATTTTCACTTGTTCCAAGCTTCTGTGTCTCCAATTCTAAATTTCAGAGGAGAAAATAGATCAAAACTTTTCTTTGCTTCGAGCTTTAATTTCATAAACTTTGGAACGGGAATATAATTCGAAACATTTTATCACTGATGGAGACCTGAAGAACCGCGAGGCAGGCATTTCACAAACCCATTCAGTGATTTAACATCTCAAGTTTTCTTACAATCTGCAATGATTGGTATTTGAATAATTTTTGTAATGGTTCAAACAACTAGCTCAATAGTTTTCAACAAGGATGAGCAAGCAATGAACGTCTATATGGTGTGCTATGTATATTAGCTCGCCAGCTGTCTTGTAATGCAGGAGTCAGTTTACAGTTGGCAGTGGTTGCCACAGGAACAAGCTTCCTAAGCAAGTTCGAAGAGTCAATTTACAGTTGGTCATGTTGAACGTGGTGGGAATAAGAACAAGCTTCTCAACTAAGTTTCAGAAGCAATTTACAGAACTTGAAAGCAGTGTCAACAATAACAAGTTTCCTAAGTAAGTTCACTCACTAACTTTTTTTTTTTTTCCCAGCTGTCAACTGGAACGGGAGTCATATCACAGTTCGTCAACTTGGAGGTGGTGGTTCCAAAAGCCGTTATCCTCGGCAGCAAAGACTACCACGTGCAGCTTGGGTCCACCATTCGGCTGGTCTGCATCATTGAAGAAGTGAGTCATTGTTTTACTTGAGGGAAATTTAACTTCATCACGAAAACACATGCTGAATGCGGTTAAATTAAATTTTGATCTCAAACGATAAAATTTTTCTGCTTCACATCAAGAGATGTTTTGCAAGATGCCTTCAGTAAAAAAAATACAGTTGTGCTTTGTTAATGAACAGAGAAAATTTTCAAAATAATCCTCTGGATTATAAACCACCACGCCTCCCCAATACGTGTTGTGGTACCGACTACAATGAACCTAAAAATATCGAAAATTATCCTTCAAATTACTGAGCCCCACGTCTTCCCTGTACAAAATACAATGCACAGAGAAATTAATGAAAATTATCTTTCAACTCACAGAGCCCGATGCCAATCCAGTACGTGTTCTGATTCAAAATACAATGAACAGAGAAATTAATGGAAATAATCCTTCAACTTACAGAGCCCGACGCCTCCCCAGTACGTGTTCTGGTACCACGACGATGGGATGATCAATTACGACACCCGGCGAGGTGGCATCAACGTCTCGACAGAAACTGGACAGAAAACGTCGTCTCGACTCACCATTTTGGACGCACATTACAATGACACCGGCAATTACACCTGCAGCGCATCCAACACCCAGCCCGCCTCCACCAGCGTTTACGTTTCGCATGGTGGGTAAGGTTAAGACCTTGATTAGGTGTTGGTATATACAGTATAAAGGTGTTTGGAGAAAATTAAATAGAAGAGAGATGATCACAAAGGGCTTAGAGCATGGTGAGTAAGGTTAGCGCCTTGATCAGGTATTGGGACATACACAAGGTGTTTAGAGAAAATTGAATGGAAGAGAGATGATCACAAAGGGCTTAGAGCATGGTGAGCAAGGGTAACTACGTATTGGGACATACACAAGGTGCTTGGAGAAAGTTAAATAGAAGAGAGATGATCACAATGGGCTTAGAAGTTAGGGTGAAAGCATTTTGTCTGCATGTGTACCACTAGATAAATTGGTCATTTGCATACCAGCGTAAATGAATAGCATTTCAATTATTTCACTACCTTTTTCAAAATTGATTGATTTTAGCATTCGAGGTGAAATATTATCGGGCAGTTATATTTTTCACGCATTTTAGAAAGGATGAGAATGTATTCGAGCAGTACAGTCAGTTTTCAGTTCTGCTACTCACAATCAAACCAATAACAACTGCACAAACGTAGTCAATGTGTTATCTTCATTAGCTCCTTCGCACATTGGCCGCAATTGGTAAAACTGAAGTTCAATATGAGCAATAAATAATAAAACTGAAGTTCAATATGAGCAATAAATAATAAAACTGAAGTTCAATGAGCAATTTTAAAAATGCCAGTCGTTAACTGGATCGTGTGCTCATTTAGCTTTAATTATGCATGGAAATTGAGATTGTGACTACTGGTCTGTCAGTAGCATTATGAAAATCCCCTCCGTGGCCACCGGTGATGCACATTGCTGTCAAAGTGTCATGTCTTCATTAACCCCCTAAGTGCGCTCATGATTCGTAATTTTTGGCGTGGCTAATGATCAGCAATTTTAGCTCGGGTATTGATTAGAAATCTCAAGTGCGGCTCATGATTGGTAATCTTACATGCGGCTCATGATTAGTACTTTTTGACACGCCCAATGATCGGCAATTTTCAGCGTGGTAATGATTTGTAATTTTTACCGCAGCTAATGATTGGTGATTTTTAGTGCGGCTGATGATTTGTAATTTTTACCGCTGCTAATGATTGGTAATTTTTAGTGCGGCTGATGATTAGTTATCATTTGGGGTTTGTATGCGGCTCAAGATTGGTAGCTCCCCGTTCGGGAAATAATGAATTGTGTATTTTCGAAAAGCTAATTCTCGTACGGGAAAATTACAAATAATTCATTTTCATAACACTGATATCGAAGATGTGAAAAAAATTCTATTTTCGAAACACAAATTCTGAAAATTTATTGCTTATAAGTAAAAAAATTGCATGTACTCCACAAACAGTCAAAACAACTCATTTCCGCCCATCGTACAATTATTAAAAAATTACATCTTAAAAATGTCAGCTCTGAAATTTCCCTATGTAAAATTAAGAATGAAAGTTTGGATTTTTCATGGATGTAGCCGTCGACGTGGTGGAGCTGTCGAAGTGTGATCTGCTATAGTGGCTCTTTTACAAAAGAAATTAAATACCACTGCTCAGCCGTCTGATTTTTGCAGCTCATAGTGTTGTTATTACAACTAAAGTCATTAAATTGATCCCAACGTAATTTGTAACAGACATAATGTTTGTAATTCTTCTTTTAAGATTTGATTCGGTTTTACTAGATAAAATTGCATGTTTCAGTGTGTTTTCACATAATTTATTTTTTGTCGTAAGTGGAAAGCAAATTACGTTCATTCGTGAATAAACATTGGACGTTTGTTATTGCCGATCATTTCTGATGATTGGATCAGTATGCTGAATGAATTTTTCCTCAATTAATTAATTCGCTTAATTAATCGTAAGCTTCATGAAATGTATATTTCTTCTCGTCAAATATCCATCACTACGGAAATGTGTTAATTAATATAAATAGTGACATAAAACTATAATTATAACTAAAGCTAACTCTATTACCTTAGTGTTCTGTCGAATAATGTTTGATTAATTTTGCAGTAAAACTTATTTCAGAAACAGATATCATTTTCAGTCAAGTAAATTTTGGCGATTTTGACCACAGTATTGTTTTTAAACATCGAACGGGAAAGTTGAATATTTTGAAACACAAGAGTTCACTCTTATAAAGAGAGGGAAGATCATTTTTCATGTCATGGAATTCGATTAGGTGAGCCTCTCTTTTCAAAATCTAATTTCCGGCTGCCAGAACACCATTTCGCTCCTAAGAATTATGCTCATCGTGGTTCGACCGCTTGAGGGATGTAAACAGCACCTGCTTTTTCCTGGGCCACTCTATAACTCTTTATTCCATGCTTCATTATTCGAGCTTTGAATAATTCTATGAGCAGTTTCGCGCCTACCGACCTGTAGAGTTTATTTTGCAGTATGCTTTAAATGTAAGTTGGCGTTATTCGAGCTTTAGCAGTTTTATGTCTATCGACCTACAAAGTTTGTTTTATAATATATTTTAATTGTAAGTTTGCATTATTCGAGCTTTAAATAATTCCATGAGCAGCTTTACGCCCATCGACATAAAAAGTTAATGTTATAATATGTTTTAATTGTAGGTTTGCAAAAACATTGAGCATAGGTTTTAGCTAACGTCAGATTATGAAAGTCTGTGGAATAAAGGTTCGTTCTTCTGTTGAGTGAATTTTGATTGAATAGTAGTCTGTTCTGCAGTTCACTGAATGTAATAAAAAGGATGAACAATAATTTGAAGCTAGGTTTATTTGTTCAAGCATATTGATTGAATCTTGATAATAAAATGATTTGATATGTCAAGAGCAGACGTCATTTAATTAATTTTCCAAGTGATCAAGTCGACAAACAAAAATATGTAGAACAGAAAATTATCGCCAATTATGTCGAGCAGCATGCGCTTCAAAGAATGATTGAAAATTAAAATGACAACTTCTCTCATATCTGCGGATTTGAAAGTGTTTTCTTTGGCATGATTCGTTCATGTTCGTTCACTCGGAAAACTAATAAACTGAGAAATTGATTCCGGTGTTGAAGCCTCTCTGAGTTCTTTGTAGAAAATCATACTTGTGATTACAATTGCACAAGTCAAATGACAAACAGATATCAAATAAATTAGTTTTGCATTTATCATTCTTTAACTCAGTATATCAAAAAACTTTACGGTCACGCAGTACGTTGGCTCAAAATTATCTGCACACGAATTAATTTGAAAAACTTTACTCGTATTCATCGCTGGTGCATTTTTAAACAATTAAGATACATTTTAGATCATTTATTTATGAAGACAATCCATCAGTAATATTGTTGCTTTAAACTTTACAATAGGCCCCAATAATTCCTATGTGAGCCAAAACTGTTACTTGTGGGCTTGAATAGACTGAGCGATTTTTGGATTACGTATAGACTATCCATGTTCATAAACGTTCATTACGTTCGTAAGAAGCATGAGTGCAACTACCAGAGCGATTTAATCCTCCAGCAGAATTTTAATATTTTATTTTATTTTGTCCTTATTATAAAGAACAAATAGTCCAGTAGAGTTAAATTATATTTCTAGAACTATATTTTGCAATAGCTGAACCAAGTTCTTCTGAAATTATTGACTATAATTTGTTCACCTGCTCACACAATAATCGGATGATAGTTATAAAAAAATAGAAGAAGGAGTTTTTAATGCTCGCTAACACACATTATTGTTTGGTCTTTCTCTCAAATGGCAGTCATTAAAAAATGATGCTTGTGAAACTAGTTTTAAAATGATTTTGTTGAAGCTGGCAATGAAAACGTTGTCATTGAAGCTGGTTTTAAAAATGATGTTTTTGAAGCTGGTATTAAAACAATAAGTTAAAGCTGGCATTAAAAGCGATGTTCCTGGAGCTGGTGTTAAAAATGATGCTCGTGAAGTTAGTTTTAAAAATTATATTCATGTAAAAATAATTACACAAATTATTGTAAGACTTTAAGAATTATAATTAGTGATAAAGATGATACTCGTAAAACTGATACTGAGGGAAAAACAGTGTTGCTGAAATAATATCTAATGGGTATGAGAATTTTTACTCCTTGAATTTCAGTAGCCAATTAATGGCTTCGTTAGGATGTGTCTTGCGGCACTTGCGGACGCACTAGAATGCGCTATTTTCAACTTCCACAAATTGGCTATGGAATGATGGCATCGATTCCAATTTTTCGAATCGTTGTGTACGAAAAATTTCTTTGGCATTTAAATGGAATCCACGTTAAAATCCAAAAGTTCAAACGGCTTTAACGAAATGAAAGAAATATATCTACCGAAGATTCACACCGTATTTTATTGAGTGTCTCAATATGTGAACAAATTTCAACTGAATGGATATCTTGAAACTTGGAACAGGATTTCCACACGTGCAAAGTAAAACTCAATCCTTGAAGCATCATAGGAATTAGGAAGTCAACCTTGTAAGATATTTCTGAATAGGATGATTTCTTATATATTCATCTCCCTAGGCTATTTGAATTATTATTATTTCATCATATCTATTCAAGGTATCCGATAGCAGCCGACGTTAATACTTCGACTCGAGTCAAATGTTTTCAATCTTTTTCAATGACGAGTGGAAAAAATGAAACAATATGTATTATATTAAACAATATTTATATTGTGCTATATTAAACAATATTTATATTGTGCTTTATCTTTTTCCGAAATACTTTTTCGTCTTCCCTTGTGCTTTATCTTCTTTCCATATACCGTCTCTTCTTTCCTTAAACTTTACTATCTTCTTGTATGATTTATCTTCTTCTCTTGTTTTTCATCTCTTTTCCCAATACTTTTTCTTCATGCCATGTACTATATCTGCTTTCCTTAAGCTTTATCTTTTTTCCTTATGGCTTATCTTCTGCCCTTATACTAAATCATCATCCCATATACTTCATCGTCTTCCTTCATTCTGTATCATTTTTTCTTATACTATCTTCCATCAATACTATCTTCTCCTACAGGATTATTGACGGTCATAATAATTTGAAGATGCAAATTTTTTAAGGGCTGTGTAATACGGAAAAAAAAAATCCCCTTGGTTTGAAGTGTTTGATCAATAAATAATTCAGAAACTTTCAATTGAGACAGAGCATGAACTTCTGCGTCTGATACAGTTCCATTCTACCCCGTTTTCCAACGTGCCAGAGAAAGTTGAGAAATACGGCGAATTTCTCTCAAGTTGTCACTCTTTTCCTTTCCAGGAGACAAAATGGCGGCGATACTAAGACGGAAATCGTCTTCTACTTCGTCAACTGCCTCCGGTGTGTTGGTGT
The DNA here is from genome assembly GCA_014220935.1 of Platorchestia sp. MABIK. Classification (NCBI taxonomy): domain Eukaryota; kingdom Metazoa; phylum Arthropoda; class Malacostraca; order Amphipoda; family Talitridae; genus Platorchestia; species Platorchestia sp. MABIK. The sequence continues at coordinate 868 of JACJUY010003846.1, read as the reverse complement.
TCATGTCTGTGTCCCTAGGTTACGTCTTCTGTTGTGTAAATGTTAGGTAACTTGTGACACTGCAGCCTCACCCTGTGTATCATATAAAAATGGTAAAAAACAGATATATGTAGTGATGACTCCATTTCAGAGTCCAGAATTTGTACGTAACACCTTGAGTCGTTGTGTAGCGACACGTGGTGACGCGCTAGATAGAATGAGTCATTTTCAAATTCAATGAATCAATAGGTTCTAAATGAGGAACCGACTCAGTGTACATAAGAGATCATATATGTTTGTTGTTCGCAAAGATATTTAACGGAGATTGCGTATTTGCGCTAATGTAATAGCTTTCTGTCATGTGACCTAATAATAATTATAAAAACTGTGAAATCCCTCAAGCCATTAGGCAATTCCAATCAAAATTTAATTTAAATGATATGCCCTCATCCGTCCTTGAAACTTAGAATTCAAGTGTTATTGTGTCTACATGTATAACTTTCATTTATTTGAACTATTTCACTATTCATGTCGTTAGCAATTTTCACTGCATAGAAAAGAAAGTTCTTTTCGAATAGAAATATGATTTGGAGTCGAGTTCATTGAACTGCGAAAGAATATTATTGCAAAACTGTTAGTTTCACTGACAACTAACTCCAATAATTTGTGCTCGATCTAACTTTTAAGACCAAAAATTTGGAAAACTCTCTTAATACGAGTAGCGCTTTAATTCTTATCAGGTTTAATTTGTATCTTCAATACAATTTTAGGCGTAAGATGGCGAAATGTTTCATAGGATTTTGTCATACCGTTACCAGATTACGCACTTTTTTCCCCTGACATCAATGATAAATGAGTTCATGAAGAACATGTGCTTGTGAATCCCTCT